>QXTE01000050.1:11189848-11287810 GCA_003942145.1 Platysternon megacephalum
CCCCCCCCCCCCCCCGAGCAAAGGATGCTGGGGCCCCAGAGCACTGTGGGAAGGATGGGCCCGGGGAGGGGAGGGGAGAGGGAGGTGGCAGGCCCCAGAGCACTGTTGGAAGGATGGCCCCGGTGGGAGGAGAGGTAGGGAGAGGCGCTAGGGTACTGTGGGGGTGTGTGTGGCCCCAGAGCACTGTGGGGGTGGCCCCTGGGGTGGGGGAGGACCCAGAACCCTGGGGAGGGCAGGCCCCAGAGCACTGTGGGAAGGGTGGCCCCTGTGTGGGNGGGGGGGGGGGGGGGGGGGGGGGGGGGGGGGGGGGGGGAGGCCCCATGATGAGAGGCCCCAGCGCTGAGGGAAGTTCCTACTCTGGAAGGGGCGGTGGCCCAGAGCATTGTGGGAGGGTGCCTGCTGTGGGGAGGCCATTCCTTCTCCACCCCTGGGCTTGGCTCATGAGGGGGGGAGGGGAGGCTGGGCCCCCTGGATGCCATCCTGTCTCTTAGGGGTGGAAGGCAGCATCCTCAATGGTCTGGGTGGGGCTCTCTTGGGTGGTGAGTCTGCTGGGCTCAGACCAGAAGATGCCCTGTCAGACCCCATTGTGGGGGACTTCCGCTGGGGGGTGGCGGGTGGTGCCCGTCGCTAGAGGCCAGCAGATGGTGGTGAATGCATCCCAGCATCCTTTGCTCACAACTCCTCCTCCCTCTCCCTACCCCCCCCATGTACCCCCTTCTTCAGTCTCTTAGCTTCTTACACACAGGTCTGTGGCATCTGCCCTGCTGAGCAGGGTGGCGGGTGAATCCCCTCCTGGTGGCTGGGAAGGGAGGGGCATTGCCTGGTTCTTGCCAGGTTCAGGATCCATGTGCGGGGGAGGGTCAGGTAAGGGTACATAGGACTGTCCAGCCTGTGACCCTCAAAACGGACCCTATGGCTGCACTGGGGAGAGTTGGGTTCAGTAATGAGCTAAGAGACCCAGGAGTGGGGGAGTCAGACAGCCAATCAAAAGCAGCATGCTGGTCACATGACATCCCCCCCCTTCTCTTTTCTTACTCTTATCTCCCTCTAGGGGTTAGGGCCCCCAGTGCTCTGGGGTTCAGGTTACAAGCAGGAGGGTGCCCACCCCCCAGGGTTAGGTTAGAACTGGGTTCGAGGGGTTCCCCACAGTCTAGTTGGGCTATAGGGAGGCATCTTTGCAGGGACCCAGCTGCATGTTAGGAGAGGGCCACCCTGGGGCAGGCTCAGAAGGCAGTGCCCGAGAGGGAAGGGCTGTAGAGTTGCGCCCCCCACAGGCCTGGCCAGGCAGCAGCTCCCTCCCTGTGGCGCTCTCTCCGGCAGCCGCTGGGCCCCCGCATTGACAAGGCTTTCTCTTTCCTTTGCTGTTGCATCCAGCATGCCATCGCTTTTTGTTTGAAGGAGTCGGGGAGTAAACCTCCTGTGGTAATGTATCACTCAGTGCCTGTGCCCTGCTGTGCCCACTGCTGCGTGCCCACCGCACCCACTGAGCTTATTTTTGTTCTGTTCCATCCCCTGCCCGGGGGGCTGGTTATTCCTCCTGCAATGCCCCTGCCCCCAGCCCATCTCCCCGCAGCAGCAGGCCCTGCCCATGCTGAAAGGTTTGGAAGTGCAGTGGCCTCCGGGCCTGATGGGTTGGCATGAATGACAGGGGCATCACTTGTTATGGGGCAATGGGGGCAGCTCCCCCAGACCTTGGTTTGCTCCCCCCCAACTTTTCATAGGTCTGTGCTCCACTATGTCACTCCCCCCTGACTTTGCAGGGTACACTAGAGTCACATGTAATAGTCTATGCTAAGGCAGCTTTGCCCCCCAAAGGCTGCCCCTGGGGAGCGATAGGGTGTTTGCACAGGCCTAGCGTCATGGTGCCATCTAGTGGCCGCAGCCCACCCAGTGGCCCAGAGCTTGCGTCTTGCCAGGGGGGGTCCCTCCTAGTTCCGAAGGCCCCAGGTTTGATTCCCTGTGCTGGCATACACACCACTGTGCCCCCTTCCCCCCCTCCCCAGGTTAGATATGGGGTGGCCCAGGTGATGGACACCCCCGGAGGAGCTGCCCCAAGCTGGCGACAGGCAGCCCTGTGTTTGGCTGAAGTGTCCATCGCCACCCTTGCTAGGGAACTGTAAGCCCCATGGACTCTGCTTTCCACCAACGGGGATGCCATTGCAAGGGAGCAGCACAGGATGGATTGGCACCTCCAGCCTATGTCAGGGAGGTGGGAGAGTCTGGTTCACAGGCCTGTGGGGCCGCTGGGCTGTAATGGAGCAGCTGGTGGCTCCTGGACCAGACTGCCCCCCCCCATTCCGATAGGGTCTCCTGACCCCCTTCTGTTGGGGTCCTGCAGCGTCTGGGCTGTGGTGTGTTGGAGGGGGCAGGGATTTCCCATGCAATGTTGTTGGGGGTGCAGGAGCTCTCCCTCCCCAGTCCCTGCCAGGGGCTCATTGCAGCAGGAATAACAGGGCATCCCATAACTTTTTTTGTCCCCCTTTTTTCATGCCTTCGCGAGGCTGTCTGTCTGGCCCGCTGGCCGTCTGTCTGTTGGATGTGCCCCTCCCCTGCTGTAGTTGCACGCTCCTGCCCTGCTCGGCTCTGTGTGCCCGTCCCTGCGCCGGGCTGCTGGCTATTGTCTCGTCTCCTGTGCTCGAGTGGCGAGTGTTGCCGTGACCTCAGGGCAGGACGGGAAGGGGTGTCCTGTTCACCCAGCTGGGGCCTCTCAGTGCAGGGGGGCCTGGCCCAGAGCGGGGGCCCCCGGCTTGTCTTTCCTGCTTTCCTCCCTCTGTGCCAGGCCTGTGGGGCAGTAGGGCAGCCCTAGACGCAGGGGCAGGGCTATTGTGTTGAGCTGCCCCCAAACTCCTTCCTCTCCATGGTGGGCAGGGGGTGCTGTGTCCTGTGTGCTGCGGAGGGTGGCGGGGGTGGCATCCCCAGGTCACAGCTCATCCTGGCTGCTCTGCCCCGTGGGACCCCAGCCACAGCCCCCCTGCCCTGAGGGAGCCTGGTCCCTCCCAGCACGAAGCCTTTTCCTGATGCCCCATATGGGAGGGGGAGCCATGTTGGGATGAGTGGACCTTTCTCAGTGGGGTGCTGGAGGCATGGGGAAGAAGACCCCTGGAAGAGGGAACCCAAGGCTGGGTGTGAATGGGGGCACTAGTGGTCTGCTGACCCATAGAGACCCCTGTGGGGGGTGGGGGCAGGGAGAATAGGGGGTCTGTAGCCAGCATGCTGGGGACAGCTGGAGTGATGGGAGGGGGCAGGGTCACTAGGCAGTTGAGGGCCCCTGACCTGAGAGTGGCGGGTAGAGCGGAGGAGCCTGCAATGCCACTGGCTTTGCAATTCCTTCCCCCCCCCCCCGTGGGGGGGCCACCCTCCAGCTGTTCACACACCTCCCCCTCTCCCCCCCCCCCCCCCCCCCCCCCCCCCCCCCCTCTGCTCTGGGCAGATCCGGTACCGGAAGGACAAGGTGCTGCCCAAACAGACGCCCTGCTTCACACCCATCATGGGCATGAAGGACTTGGCCAATGGGGGTGCCATCGCCGCCACCATCCATTATTACTGCCCTGATGTGGTGCGTCTGGAGGGTGAGTTCAAATGTGGGCTGGACTAAGGATGGGGTGCCAGGCAGTGATGGGTTGGGAGCCTGGGGGCTGTGCTGGCTGGGTGGGGCAGTCCCTGGGGCTGGGAGAGGGAGGGCTGGGTGGGGAAGTCCCTGAGGCTGGGAGGGAGAGGGGTAGGTCTGGGGAGGGGGCAGTTCCTGGGGCTGGGAGGGGCAGGGGTGGGGAGCCTGGCTGGGGAGGGGTAGGTCGGGGGGGGGGCAGTCCCCGGGGCCAGGAGTGGGAGGGGAAGGTCTGGTGGGAGGCAGTCCCTGGGGCCAGGAGGGGCAGGGTGGGGAACCGTAGGTCTGGGGGGGGGCAGTCCCCGGGGCAGCACTCATGCCCCACTCCCTGCAGACGTGTGCCTGAAGGAGACCATGTCGGTGGCCGACAGCCTCTACAACCTGCAGCTCATCCAGGAATTCTGCACTGAGTACCTGGGCGGCTGCTGCCCCCTGGCACTGGAGGACCTGCTCTATGTGCCCCCAGTGCTGAGGGTGAGTGGGGTAGGGGTTGGGGTTGGGGAGGCCTGAGCCAACGTGCCCCCAGAATGTGGGCAGTGCCCTGTGCAAGGGAGACTTGTCTGGGTGGTGGTGTGGTGGGAAAGGGTCGTCGTGCTCCAGCTGGTGTGGGAGCTTGGGGCCGGAGTCCTGCCTTTTGGTGGGGGCGGGGGGACGGAGTTCATTGAGGGGAGCCATGGGTACTTGCGTGGAGTGGGGTGGCTGGCTCGGACTCACCCTGGCAGGACACCCCTCCTATACCGGTGCAAACTTTGGGGCTAGGTTAAACATAACCATAAAGCTCTTGGCTCTGGAGTTCTAGGGGCGGGGGGGGGGGGGCTCTGCCCAGCTCTCTGTGACTGCAGCCCCCCCAGCCTGCGCCCCTTGCTCTCCACTGAGGCAGAAGGGTGTGGATTAGCCAACCTGGCGGAACAGCCCGGCTTGGTCCTAATGAGGCCTTGGCCGGCGCCTCCGGCTGCTCTAATTGGGGCTGTGGAGCCTGGCACAAAGGGCCCCCTCTGGGCTGGGCCCGGGACTGGTGCCCCCAGCCCTGGAGTCCCTGCTGTGCTCACGGGTGCCTTGGTCGGGGGGGGGGGCACCCTGCTCCTCCTGGTCTGCACACACCCTGGGGGTGGGGGGGAATGGGGAGTCCATCCTCTCTCTCCTGGCTAGAGGGTGCCTTGGGGGGGGGGGGGGGGGTGTGTCTCATTGCTTTGGCCTCTTCGGAGCATGTGAGCAGCTGTTCTGCCTCCCCTGCAGATCAACATTGGGGTGTTCCTGGCTGAGCTCTTCCTGTGCTTCGAGGTGCTCAAGCCGGACTTCGTGTGCCCCAAGGAGCTGGGGGGACTCAAAGGTACCAGGGGCCCTGTCAGTCCCTGCTGGGCCAGGCTAAGTCTAGGGGGATGGTTTCTCCTCGCCTCCAGACATCACCCTGGGGCAAAGCTGCCTTTAATCCCTCCACTTTGGCTGGCACTAGACCCCCCTGATCACAGTTGGGTACAGGGGGGGCTGGGGAGCCCTGTCTGAAAGGGGCAGATATCTCCTGCCTGGGGTCCAGCATAGGATGTCATGCTGACTGACTGCTCCTGGAAGCTGTGGGGGGTTCATTGCATCCCCCAGCCACGGGGGACTCCCCCCTTCCAGCCACCTTGCCCCGGCTGTGGCTGCTGCTGCTCCCTGGCCAAGGTCGGGGCGGGGGAGGAGTGGGAGTGGAGCATGCTGGGAGCTGGCTCAGCCCAGCCCCAGAACAAAGGCCCTGTGTTGGTGAAGCCCTTTGAAGGACCTTGGCTGCTGTTCAGGTCGGGGTTGTGGGGCTGGCAGCATGGCCTGGGCGGATGCTGGCTATGCCCATCCCCCAGGAGTGGCTGGGGTCAGAGACTCATGCTCCCTGCCTGCTTTCCAGATCCGCCTGCAATGAGCGACTCCCTGACGCCCAGCAGTGGGAACAGCAACAGGTGAGTCTTGGCACCCCTGCGGCCTGGCATGGTGGGCAGGTCTTGCTGTGGTACCCTAGGAGCTGGTGAGTGAGGGGCCAGGTGGCACTCTCCCCTGGCAGTCAGTGCTGGCCCTGCTGCAGCAGTAGGGGGCGCTCTCGCCAGGTCACTTCTGTCTGACTGGACTGGTAGCACTGGGTCATTCCCTCCTGCTGAGCTCTTGATGACTCTTCCATAAAGCTGGTGGGTCTTGGAGGTATTGTGGAGCCTGACCTCTCTTCACCCCCTTGGAGCTCGGGAGGTTCCTCTGGGCTGTGCTGAGGGGCTGGAGTCTCTGCAGCACCTACCTGCTGGGATGCTGTTTTCCAGGCCCTGGCTGGGCTCGTACTGATGCCATGACTCGCCCGCCAGTTTAAATAGCGCCTGGGCAGGATCAGCTCTGACCCACTAGGTGGACCCCTGCAGCCATTGGTTTGTCCCCCCCTCTGGGGGCAGCGAGTGTATCGTGATTGGGGAGGAGGAAAGTGGGGGGGATTGATAGGGGGGCAATTTCCTCCTCCACCCAGTAATAGAAACGTTCAGCGGGGATGTGAGACTGGGCTGCGCCTCCCACAAAAGAAAACACCCTCTTCCCTCCCCCTCCCCCCCAACAATTGGATTTTTTTTTTTTATTAAGTGGGTTTTTGTTTTTGTTCCTCAACCTGGGTCTCTGCAGAAAAGGATATTGGTTCAAAACAGCTGTGGGAGTTCCTGGCAGAGCCCTCCCAGAGCTGGGGATAGAACTCAGGAGTCCTGGCTTATGAATCACGGCTCTCCCTGCCATCCTGACCGGAGCTTCATTTAGTTAACTTCCTGCCCAGGGCAGAACTTGAATGAAATTAGTTTGTAAAATCCAATCTGAGCCTGTCTGGCTTCTGCCCCAAATCACTGCCCCTGCCAGGCTGCGACCCAGGCAGAGGTCCCCGTGGTGGATGCCTGAGTATGACGACATCCCCAGCAGTGGGATACACCATGTTCCCCATACCCAAAGCCAGGATTCCGCTGGTGGGCTGGCACAGGGTGCCTATGGGTTGCTGCTCAGATGTCTCCTCTGGGGCCAGGTGGTGCTGAGCTGGCACCTGTGGGCTCAGGTGTGATCTAATGTGCTCCAGCCTCATGTGCGGTCTCTCTTGCAGTGGTTCCCCGGTGTTCAGCTTCCTACACCCGCTCCTGCCAGGCGGGCAGCCGCAGTCCCCGCTCAGAGGCTCGCTAGGTGAGATGCCCTGCCCTCCACGGGGGATGGGGTTGGCAGGGCCGGTGTAACCACTAGGCGAACTAGGCGGCCGCCTAGGGCACCAATATTTGGGGGTGCCAAAAAGCAGTGCCCCCAAATTTTTTTTTACACTACAGTGGAGTCACATCTTACATGGGGGTTAGGTTCTAAGGTCAGTGCGTAAGAGGAAAATCACGTATAGTGAAAATTACCATAAAGTACAGTATACACTGTATACACTAGAACAGGGGTCCTCAACCTACGGCATGCGAGCCAAAGGTGGCACGCGAGCCTTTTTTTTTTTTTTTTTTTTTAACGGCAGGCTGCGGGTCCCAGCCGCCGCTGAGCCCGCTGCCATCCTGGGGTTCCATTCACTCAGCCGGCAGCGGGCTGAGCAGGCCGGCGGCCGGGACCCCGGCTGGCAGGAGCCGGCGGACGGAACCCCAGACCGGCAGCTCCGCTCAGCCTCCTGCCAGCCTGGGTGAACAGTCTGGGTTTCCGACCGTTCACCCAGGGTTCCGTCCGCCGGCCTGGGGTTCCGTTCACCAGAACCCGCAGCCTGCCATTCAAAAAAAATCGGCTCGCGTGCTGTAGGTTGAGGACCCCTGTTCTAGTGTATACTGTACTTTATGGTAACTTTCACTATACGTGATTTTCCTCTTACACACTGACTTTAGAACCTAACCTCCGCGTAAAATGTGACTCCACTGTATTCATTTTTGAAAGTTTATAATAAGCGATGTTCCGGGGGGAGGGCGGGCGCAAGGTGGAAGTTTCGCCTAGGGCGCAAAATATCCTTGCACTGGCCCTGGGGATCGGGGAAGGCTCCAGCTATTGCTGGGGCTGTGTGCGGTTCAGGCCTGGTCTGACCTTAGCGGGGGGTACACTCCCCTGACCGATGCCTGCTGTCTGCGAGGGTCCCCAGCTAGGAGCTCCAGAGCCCCCATAGGGGAAAAAATGGGGGACCTCCAAGGCCCACCCAGCTTGATCTGGCCCTGAACCCCTTGAGTTGGCATCCAGGCCCCTGCACTGCCGCTGGGCACATAGGGGTGTAGAGAGGGGCATTGTAACGCCCCCAGCCCAGGTCCCTATAGACCCGGTCCCTGCCCCAAACCATCCTGGGGAGAGCTCTGGCTTATTATAGGGGGGGCATGGGGTGGATCTGTGGGGTTCCTGGGAGGGATGGATGGTTCTGGGCTGCCTGGGGTGGGGACTAGGGTGGATGGATCTGAGTCATCCTGGAGGGCTGGCAGGCTGGGGTCCCAAGATGTTTGGGTGGGTCTGAGCCATTCTGTGAGGTCCCTAGATGGTTTTGGGTTGGGGGCTATGGGCCATCTGAGAGGGCGGGGTTCTGAGGTTTGGGGTGCTCTGGGCTGTCACAGCAGGGGGCTGGTGTGAGGTCCCAGGGGTTTGGGAGCTCCAGGCTGTCTGGGGGGTTCTGTGTGACCGTAGCTCTGTGCCCCAGGTTCCATGCACCACTCTACCTCAATGTCCCATGTGGAGGGCGGATTTGGCAAATCCTGGAGCAAGAAACAGCTGAGGTGAGGCAGAAAGGGGCTGAGTGGGTGGGGAGCATCGCAGGTGTGGGGGCTGGGCCAGGAGCTGCTGGGTGTTAGGCTGTGGAGAGAGGGGTAGGGCCCTTCTCCTCCCTCCCGCCCTGCTTTCTATGCAAGGGGTAGGGGTGGGGATATGGGAGGCGGGGCCTTCCCCCAGCTCAGCCCATCCCACCCCCAGCTCTGTGTACGGGCCAGAGCTGGCACATGTGGCCTGGGGGGGGCCTGTCCCTTTCTGTGGGCATGGCTTGTCTCTCCATAGCCAGACCCTGGCCCCCTGCTGTCCTCGCAGTCATCTGTGCTCTGTGCAGGGGGTGGGGCCTGTTCCCCTCTGGGGTGGGCATGGTAGGGTGGGGCCCATCCCTTTCTGGGGGCAGGGCCTGTCTCTGGCCAGCCCCTCACCCCTCCTTTCTCTGCAGCCATCCGCTGTCGCAGGCTGTGTCATTTAGCATCCCCTTTGGGCTGGACAGCGACGTGGACATCGTGATGGGGAACCCCGTGGGCATGCTGCGCTCCATCAGCTCAGACAGCCTGGCACCTGTGCCCACCCGCTTGGCCCGCTCCCCTGGCCCCCTCCCTGAGGACACTGCCCAGCGACTGGCCAAGGACGAGGCCCCCAATGGGCTGGTGGCGCCGCACCGGACAGTGCACAAGGTGGCGCTGTCTGCCAAGGGGGTTGTGGAGCGCGAGGGCCCCCCTGTGGAGAACGGGCTGGCGGACGGGTACCCCGACCTGCCCACCATTGAGGAGGCCCTGCAGATCATCCACAGCAGTGAGCGTCTGCACCCCGAGGGGGCGGCCGACGGCTTCTACCTGCATTCGCCAGAGCCAACCAAACCCACCCAGGCGCCAGAGCCCACGCCAGCACTGGCTGTCTACCGCTTCCACAGTGGGCCCCCCAACGGGCGTGCCGAGGGCCCCACCCCCCCTGGGGACGGCAGCTTGGACTCGGACGCTGAGGACCCCGTCCGCCTGCCTGGCACCAAGGACGACACCTCCTCGGGCCTGAGCTCGCTGAGCTCCCAGCCTGACAGCGCAGGCTCCTCAGGTGCTGGCGTGCGCATGACCAGCTTCGCCGAGCGCAAGAAGAAGCTGGTGGCCCCCGAGGGCAAGGCCTTGCAGAAGAGCACCGGTGAGAGCTCGGAGGTGGGCACCGTGCCCCCTGAGGACAGCCCTGGCCGCAGCCCTGCCCTGAGCTCCGAGATGAGCCAGCTGGGTGCCCGGCTGGAGGAGAAGCGGCGCGCCATTGAGGCGCAGAAGAAGCGCATCGAGGCCATCTTTGCAAAGCACCGCCAGCGTCTGGGCAAGAGCGCCTTCCTGCAGCTCAAACGCAGGGAGGGGGGAGAGGAGGAGGAGGAGGGGGAGGCCAAGCTGTCGCTGGAGGAGCGGCTGGCCCGGCTGGAGGCAGAGGAGGAGGGGGGCAGCCTGCAGGTGCAGGCTGAGGAGGGGGGGCCAGGCCAGGGCCGCCTGGAGAAGCAGGTGACGTTCTCGCCAGAGATCAAGGGGGCCCCACTGGACGAGAACCTGGGCGATTACAACCGGGCCGTGGCCAAGCTGAACACGGCGCTGAGCTCCCTGCAGCTGGACATGCACCGCCTGAGCCAGCAGCAGCAGCGCCTTCTCCAGGAGAAGAAGCCCAGCCAGGCCTGGGTCATCCCGGCCACCAAGGGCCCCGCCCCACGGGCCAGCCGGGAATTCGTGCCACCCCGCTCCGTGGAGCTCTCGTCCTCTTCCCCCTCGCCTTCCCCCTCCCGTAAGCCCCCCGTCCCTGCCGCGCCCCGCTCGCCCCAGCAAGCCCCCAAGAAGGCTGCTCCCACGCCCCCCAAGAGTCCCAAGCATGCCCGGCCTGTGGAGCTGAAGCTGCCTCCCCTGACGCGGGTGCTGACGCCCCCCCACAACGTGGACACCCTGCCCCACCTGCGCAAGTTCTCGCCCAGCCAGGTGCCCATGCAGACCCGTTCCTCCATCCACTTCTCGGAGGAGGTAGCTGGGCCGGAGCAGCCGCTTGAGTCCCCTGAGCTGGAGACCCAGGGCAACCTGCGCCCTGTGGCCTCCGTGGTGCCGCAGGGTGGGGTGGGCAGCGCCCGGGTGTCCGGGGACGGCACCAGTGATGTGTCCTCGCCGGGTGAGCGGCGGAGCAGCCTCATTGAGATCCCGCTGTCCAGCCTCCAGGCTGAGGAGGGTGACGGGGACGACTCGCTGGAGGAATCGCTGACCGAGGTGATGGATGCGGAGCCACGGGCCGGCCTGGGATTCTTCTTCAAGGTGAGAGCTAGGCCACATGGGATAGAGCCACACATCCCCGCTGCCCCAGGGTACCCCTCCCATGGCCCATCACTGTGCTGCCTGCCGGATCCACTCAGGACAGCACTGAGCCTGTCTCGGCCGCAACCCGCCATCCTGTCACAGAAGCCCCTGGGTTGGGAGTGCTCCTCTCCGGGGAGGGGGCAGCAGGGAATGGGACACGGCCTTTCCCCTCTAGGGGGCTGTCACGGAGTGTGTGTGGGGGGGAGTTAGGGTCCTGCATCCCCCTCTTCCTGCGATTCACCGTGACTCTTAGCCAGCCAGTAAAACCGAAGGTTTATTAGACGACAGGAACACAGTCCTAAGCAGAGCTTGTAGGTACAACCAGGACCCCTCAGCCAGGTCCCTCGGGGGGACAGGAAGCTTAGACCCCAACCTTGGGGGGGTTCCCTCCATTTTTCCAGCCAGCTTCAAACTGAAACTCCCCTGCAGCCGTTTCCTTCCACTCTCCCCCCGGCTCCTCCTCCAGCCTTTGTTCAGTTTTCTGGGCAAAGGTGTTACCTGAGCCGGGATGGGGCCAGGTTACAGGCTCAGGTATTGTCCCTCAAGTAAAGTCACCCCATGCTATCCCATCCCCCATGCAGACAGTCCCTGTAAAACTAGATGACATTCCCAGGTCAGTCCGCGCCGCTCCCTACTGCGTCACAGGGGTGCTGCTCTGATCTGGCCCCAGGGCAGGGGTCTGGCTGGCTCAGTGTCAGGAATGGCACATGGGGCCTTTCCCCTCTAGGGGTGCTGTCCCCAGCACCGGGAGACTTGCTGGTTCAGGCTTCTGTGGGGTTCCCTCCCCCTCCCCCTGGGCTCCCTTGGGTTACAGCCAGCTCCTTCCTGTAGGAAATCCTGGGGCTGCTGTTTTTGGTTCCTTGCCTCCCCCAGGTGCCCCCTCTGAACAGGCTCCTCCCCCAGGGTCTGCAGCAGGGGGCTGGCTGGGATGCAGTCCTGCCCCTCTGGTGCTGTGGCATTCACTGGCGTCTTGGCAGGCTGCAGCTGGGCTGGGCTGGGGGTCGCTCCTGTCCCAGTGGGCCATGTGGGGGCAGGTCTATGGGATGTTAGCTCAGCTGTATAGTTAACCCTTTGGATTCTGCCACGATGAGACTATTGCAGGGGTTCTCAAACTTTTGTACTGGTGACCCCTTTCACATAGCAATCCTCTGAGTAAGACCGCCCTTATAAACTATAAACACTTTTTTATATATTTAACACAATTATAAATGCTGGAGGCAAAGCGGGGTTTGGAGTGGAGGCTGACAGCTCACAACCCCCCATGTAATAACCTCATGACCCCCCGAGGGGTCCCAACCCTCTGTTTGAGAACCCCTGGACTATTGCCTAGAACACATTGTGGAGGGATGGGGGTGTAGGGTCCATGGGAGTTGGGCACCTCAGAATCTTTGTGGATCTGGGTCTAGCTATTGTCTTTTTTTGCTTAACTCCCACATGCTGGGGCTGCGTGGGGGACACAGCAGGGGGTTAACTGACCTGAGAGCAGCAAGGGGAGCTCTCACGAGCCATAGCTGTAGGACTGCCTAGGAAATGACACATTCCCCTGGGAAACTCCTTGCCTCAGGATAGTGCCCAGGGCAGGAGCTTAGCTGGCTCTGAGGATTAGCTATTGGTGTGGGTAACACCACTCCTGTTACAGGCCTGGATGGTCAGTATTTGCCCTTGAGCAGGGTGGCTTCCTGCCCCTCCCTCTGAAGCAGCAGGGCAGTGGCCCAGCTTGGCCATGGGATGGGATAGCTGGGCCCTACCCTCAGCTGTGTGGCTTTCTGCGGCCCCTGGGGCTTATGCTGAGGCCAGTGGAGCGGGTGTTGAGATACCCAGGATGCACTATAGGCTTGTTCTGGCTTCATGGGGATGTGCCCACCCTCCCTGGAGCTGTGGCAGCGCCCCACATCCAGTGCTGCCCTCTGTGCCTGCTGTCCCAGGGGCTGCTGTGTGCCCACGTACCACCCATCACTGTTACCTGCAGACCCCAGCCCTCCCTGCTCACTAGCTTTGTCCCTGCCCAGGATGACGAGAAGCCGGAGGACGAGATGGCCCAGAAACGGGCCAGCCTGCTGGAGCGCCAGCAGCGACGCAACGAGGAGGCGCGGCAGCGGAAGCAGTGGCTGGAGGCTGAGAAGGAGCAGAAGGAGGAGGCAGCAAGGTGGGCGGGGGGGAGTCGATGGGCAGGGGCAGTGTCAGGGAAGGAGCCCATGTCAGGTGGGTGGAGGCAGGTGCCAGGGTGACGCCCAGGGGGAGTGCATGACTGGGCAGCATTAGGGTGGTGCCTGGGGGGGCTGGGCCACAGTGGGGTGGAGCCCAGGTCTACAGGCACCCAGGGGTGTGTGGGCAGGGCCGGTGCAACCCATTAGGTGACCTAGGCGGTCGCCTAGGGCACTAACATTTGGGGGGTGCCAGCGCCTTGGTCATCGGTGGTATTTTGGGGTGGGACCTTCCGCCGCCTAGGGCAGTGAAAAAGCTGGCGGTGCTCGTGTGTGTGTGTGGGGGGCTGGTCTGAGCAGCGGTGGGGTGGTGCAGGGAGCCCTGCAGCAGGGCTGGCTGGGGGGCTTTGGGGCAGAGCCCAGCCCCTGATGGCCATACTCCCGGTGCCAGGCTGCAGGCAGAGGAGCGCCCACGGCCGGAGGAGGAAGCAAGCCCGCGGCGCGGTGACTTCACACGCCAGGAGTACATGCGGCGCCACCAGCTGAAGCTCATGGAGGACCTGGACAAGGTGCTGCGGCAGAAGCCAACGACGGTGCGCGCCCTCAAGAAGGGACGGCCCAAGACAGTGTTCTGTGACGACTCGGCCCTGGCCCGCAGCCCAGTCAAGGGGCTCCTCGGTACGGCTGGGGGGAGAGGGTGGTTCATGGACAGTGGATGTAGGGGGAGGTGGGTTCCCCTTGCCCAGCTGTCCCACGCAGCCGAACCCCCTACTCCAGGACCTGGAGGGCCCAGGCAGGAGTCGAGTCTGACTTAACTTTGGCAGGGAGGTGCCTGTTTGGGGGGTTGGGGGATGTTTTGGCGCTGTCTGACCGAGCTCTCTGCCCCCCCCCCCCAAAGGATCCAGGCTCAGCAAGGTGTACTCCCAGTCGACCCTGTCCCTCTCCACCGTGGCCAACGAGCCTGGGAACTCGCTGACTGTCAAGAGACCCTCCAGGTGAGAGCGCTGGGGGTAGGGGGAGCTGGGCAAGTAACCCCCTGTGCTTCTCCGTACCCCCCCCCCGATTCTGCCACTTTAGATACTGGCTCCTCCCAGGGGCCTGTAGCAAGGGGAGAAAGCAGCATGGCTCCCATTGGCAGGGAAAGCCCCAGGCTGGGGGGCTGGCCTGGGGCCATTCCTAGAGTCCTTCCTCCTTTCTTGGGGGGTGGGGGTTGTCTGCGGGGGGGAGGGCAGTGATGGAGATGGAAGGTTTGGGGTGGGGGGGTGACTCCCAGGGAGCTGGAGGGTGAGTCTGACTGGCCCCTGCATTGGAACTCCTGACCCATCTCTTAACTGCCCCCCTGCCCCACAGAGCCGCCTCCCCCTCAGGCCTGATGTCCCCCAGCCGGCTGCTGGGTAGCCAGAGCCGTGAGCGGGACTGGGAGAATGCATCTACTGCCTCGTCGCCTGCCTCTGTGCCTGAGTACACAGGTGAGACCCTCCCCCTCTGTCCTAGAGTACAGGGATGAGACACCCCCCCCCCCCGCCCTACTTCCCCTGCTGCCCTTCCTCCAGCCCACCACCACCACCACCATCCTGCCCTCTTCCTCCTCTGTGCCTGAGTACATGGGTGAGACCCCCCCTGTCCTGCCTCCCCCCACTTCTACTGCTCCTCCAGCCCCAAGTACATGGGTGAGATCCGCCACCTCCCCACCCTGCATCCCCCCTCTTGCCTTCCCCTACCACCCTGTCTCCATCCAGAGTACATGGGTAAGATCCCTGCCCATTGCCCCATCCCCCCACCGCCCCTCCTACCCTGCCTCCACCCCACTCCCCTCACTGTCTCCTCTCCAGCCTCCATCCCCAAGTAAATGGGTGAGACTCCTTCCCTCTCCTGCTCTGCCTCCACTGCCCCTACTTAAGAACATAAGAAAGGCCGTACCGGGTCAGACCAAAGGTCCATCTAGCCCAGTATCTGTCTACCGACAGTGGCCAATACCAGGTGCCCCAGAGGGAGTGAACCTAACAGGCAATGATCAAGTGATCTCTCTCCTGCCATCCATCTCCATCCTCTGACGAACAGAGGCTAGGGACACCATTCTTACCCATCCTGGCTAATAGCCATTTATGGACTTAGCCACCATGAATTTATCCAGTCCCCTTTTAAACATTGTTATAGTCCTAGCCTTCACAACCTCCTCAGGTAAGGAGTTCCACAAGTTGACTGTGCGCTGCGTGAAGAAGAACTTCCTTTTATTTGTTTTAAACCTGCTGCCTATTAATTTCATTTGGTGACCCCTAGTTCTTGTATTATGGGAATAAGTAAATAACTTTTCCTTATCCACTTTCTCAACATCACTCATGATTTTATATACCTCTATCATGTCCCCCCTTAGTCTTCTCTTTTCCAAGCCGAAGAGTCCCAGCCTCTCTAATCTCTCCTCGTATGGGACCCTCTCTAAACCCCTAATCATTTTAGTTGCCCTTTTCTGAACCTTTTCTAGTGCTAGAATATCCTTTTTGAGGTGAGGAGACCACATCTGTACACAGTATTCGAGATGTGGGCGTACCATGGATTTATATAAGGGCAATAATATATTCTCTGTCTTATTCTCTATCCCCTTTTTAATGATTCCTAACATCCTGTTTGCTTTTTTGACCGCCTCTGCACACTGCGTGGACATCTTTAGAGAACTATCCACAATGACGCCAAGATCTTTTTCCTGACTCGTTGTAGCTAAATTAGCCCCCATCATGTTGTATGTATAGTTGGGGTTATTTTTTCCAATGTGCATTACTTTACATTTATCCACATTAAATTTCATTTGCCATTTTGTTGCCCAATCACTTAGTTTTGTGAGATCTTTTTGAAGTTCTTCACAATCTGCTTTGGTCTTAACTATCTTGAGTAGTTTAGTATCATCTGCAAACTTTGCCACCTCACTGTTTACCCCTTTCTCCAGATCATTTATGAATAAATTGAATAGGATTGGTCCTAGGACTGACCCTTGGGGAACACCACTAGTTACCTCTCTCCATTCTGAGAATTTACCATTAATTCCTACCCTTTGTTCCCTGTCCTTTAACCAGTTCTCAATCCATGAAAGGACCTTCCCTTTTATCCCATGACAGCTTAATTTACGTAGGAGCCTTTGGTGAGGGACCTTGTCAAAGGCTTTCTGGAAATCTAAGTACACTATGTCCACCGGATCCCCCTTGTCCACATGTTTGTTGACCCCTTCAAAGAACTCTAATAGATTAGTAAGACACGATTTCCCTTTACAGAAGCCATGTTGACTCTTGCTCAAGAGTTTGTTTTTCTATGTGTCTGACAATTTTGTCCTTTACTATTGTTTCAACTAATTTGCCCGGTACCGACGTTAGACTTACTGGGTACTTCCATCCCTGAGTACCCAGGGGCCAGGGCCCCAGCTGTGGAAGTCTCTGGGAGGAAGCCCTTTGCTGTGCCAGACCCCAACAGGTCTCTCTCTTCCTCCAGGACAGGCCACACGGCCTCCCCACCTCCTGAGACTGAACTGCTGGGCTTCACCCCATGAGCCCTGCCCAGCAAGTCCAGCTGAGACAGACCCTGGTATAGACCCATCCACTCCGCAGGGCCCGATGCCCCTCAGCCCGGGTGACAGGGCCACTCACCCAGCGTTGTCAGAACAGTCGGGTTTCTTAGGCACCTGGACCCCAGCCTGGGAAGTCCTTAGGCCAGCCCAGAGCAATGATGGGTAAAGCCCTGAGCCTGGCCAAGCCCTGACATTCAGACTCTTGTCTGTCTGACCTCCTTGCTCAGATCCCAAGTGGGAGCCAATGCTCCCCCCTCCCCCATCCTTTTGTTTTCGAGCTGGGGTCTGTGCTCAGCAGCTCTGTGCCACTCTGACCTCTGTCTCTTAGCCTGTCCTGAGAGCAAACAGTCCTTCCCCCATGCAAAACTAGGGGAAACTGAGGCACGCAGGATTCATAAAAAAAGTTCCCACTTTGTCACAATGTCTGAGACCCCCGTCCCCACCCAGCCTCTCACCTGCCTCCACCTCCTGCTGCCTACCCCAGCCTTGAGTACACAGCTGAAGACACCCCTCCCCCCAACACCTCGAGCTGCCACCTCCATCCCCATGGACATTGATTAGAACTGCCTGGGCTGGTCTGTTGGGCGGCTGGGGCCCAGTGGGAGGTCCCCTGGGGGCAGGGCCTGGTGGGGCAGTTCCTAGGTCACTGGATCTAGCTCTAACCAACTCTCCCTGACAGGGCCCAAGCTGTATAAAGAGCCGAGCGCCAAGTCCAACAAGCACATCATCCACAATGCGCTGTCACACTGCTGCCTGGCCGGCCGCGTCAACGAGCCCCACAAGAACAAGATCCTGGAGGTGAGGGGGGGGGAGACCCCTTACTCCCCCATCCCAGAGCGGGAGGTGACTGGGTGCACCTTTTGGCTGAAGAGGTGGCCCGGCTGGGGGGTGAATGGGGAGGGGGCCCTTGTGTTGTACGGCTGAGGGCTTGCCTGGTCTCTAATCCCTCCCCTGCCCCCCAGGAGATGGAGAAGAGCAAGGCCCATCACTTCCTGATCCTGTTCCGAGACTCCAGCTGCCAGTTCCGGGCGCTCTACACACCGGCAGGGGAGACAGAGGAGCTGACGCGCTTGACGGGCTACGGTCCCCGCACCATCAGCCAGGCCATGATCGAGGGCATCTACAAGTACAACTCGGACCGCAAGCGCTTTACCCAGATCCCTGCCAAGACCATGTCCATGAGCGTTGACGCCATCACCATCCAGGGCCACCTCTGGCAGACCAAGAAGCCAGGCACCCCTAAGAAGCCAGGCACCCCTAAATAACCGCTCCTGGCCTCTCTGAGCTGAGCTAGCCCTTCACACAGCTGCTGCTGCAGGACCCCTGTGCCCTGGCTGCGTGCCCAGGCAGGGCCCAGCAAGGGGGGGAAGGGCTTATCCTGGGAACTGCCAAATACACAAACTATGGGGTCAAAGGGCAAGGGGGGGAGAACTGAGTTGGTAAGGCCTGGCCCTGCCCCCACCCTATGCTGAGGGGAGGGGCTAGGTGCCCCTAGGCTGGCTACTCTGCTCTCTGGCCCCCCAACCATCTGAATGTCAGACTGCACCCCAGGGGCATGTCTCTCCCCCTCCCTCTATGAGGTGTGGATCGGGGCATGTCCCCTGGGCTGTGTATATTATACATAACTATACAGAGATTGAGCTATTTAAATGATTTTGCAATGATTTGTATATAGTGAGTTGCATTTGATAAGCAGGATGGGATGGGCCCAGTGTGGGGGGTGGGTGGGTGTCCATCTCTTCCTTCATGTCTTGTCTATTTTGTATCTTCTGAGCTTCTGCCACAATTGAATTATGTGTTGAATTTCCCCCCTTCCAGGGAGGGTGCTGGGCACAGGACTGGGCACTGCCTCAGGCCCTGGGGGGGGAGACCTGGCCTGAGCCCACCTGCAGCTACCCCAGGGAGCAGGACTCCCAGTGCGCATGGCTCCCCCACCCCTCCTAGCCCAGGTGGCTGCTGCCTGTGCCCCTGGTTGGGGCTGAAGCTGGAGTGCTGTCCTGCCAGCCCTGTCGCTTCCTGGGTGGCTGTGTCCAGCTGGGAGGGACCTGCTCCCTTCTAGGGGACTGGCTGGAGCAGAGGGAAGGGGAGCTGGGCCTGGTCAGGTGGTAGCCCCCTGGCACTGATGCTTGGGAAGGGGGCAGGGCCTGCTGGCTCCCTGGAGGGGGGGGGGGGTCTAGGCAATGCTGTAATGAGCTGGCAGGGCCCTCACCCTGTCAGTTAATAAAGTAACTTAAAGGAGCTTCTGTCTCTGCCTGGTTCCTCATCAGAAGAGCAGCAGATGCCCAGGCCAGCAGCCTCCCCCTGCTGCCCCAGTGCACAGGGGAGCTGGGCTCCTTAAGGGCTGGGTGTCAAGGAGCCTGGGTTCTAGCCCCAGCTTGGGGAAGGGTCAGAGCAGGGGCTCTGGGATCAGGACTCCCAGGGGTGGCCTCTGGTTTCAGTTGAATCCTACATGGAAAATTTTTCCTTGTGGTTTTATGATGGAAAAACAAACTTCCCCACCCTGCCTGCATGTGGAAAATGCTTTTTTTGGGGGGGGTTCTCCTGAGCTGCAGTGACTCTATGCACACACACCCCCTCCCCCACACACTTGGCAGCAAGAACTGCTCTGATGTAGCCCCACCTTGTATCAGCTGGTCCAGGGGGGCAGAACTGGTGCCTGACCAGCACTGCCCCTGCATGCAGGGACCTTTAATACTCAAAGGTGCCTGTGCTGTAGCTCAGTTCCAACCCCCCACCCCCACCCCACATCATCCCTCCTGCACTGAGGGCTTGGCTGGGCCTGGCAAGAACAGGGTCCCTCTTCCCCAGCCCTGCCCTAGAATAGCATGATGCAAGGGGTAGGCCTCCTCAAAGGCAAGCCCAGGCTCTGGCCCTGCTGGCTTGAGCTGCTGGTGTCCATGGCTAGGGAGCTGCCTGACCCAGGGTGAACTGTCTCAATGTCCCTGCCCGGGGGAGGGGGGGGGGGTGGAGAAGAGAGGCCAGAGTGCTGGGGGTAGGGTGCACTGCCTAGAGCTGTTCAAGCCCCTGCCCCCCTCCCTGAGCAATGAGAGCACAACTGGGGTTAGAAAAAAACATTTATAGTAAAACACCCTGCTTCAGACACAGCAGCCCCTTCGGGGGGGGGCACTCCCCCTCTCCCTGCACAAGAGCCAGGGATGTTTCCTCCCATGGCAGCAGTGGGGGCAGAGCACTCACTAGCTGGTGAAGACCAGATGGAGGGGGCCGATTAGCCCCAGCTACTACAGCAGGGGCCCAGCCCCAGTCAGATGGGCCCCAGGCCTGAGCCCAGATCCAGGGCTGGCCCCCAGGGGCTCTGCCTGCTCCTTCCTCACTTAACAAGCCTGGCTCCCAAAGTGCTTCATGGGGGAGGGGTGGGCAGGCTGGCTCCACACCCTCCTGCCAATGGACCTGAGCAGGGTCCGCCCCTGCCTGGGTGGCACAGCAGAGGGGCAGCCCTGCCCTACCCCACCCCCTTCCTGCTAGGAGCCAGGGCCCCACAGCCCGAGGGGGAGCCCAGAACTCAGGGAGCCTAGAACTCAGGGAGCCTGCTTGGCCTACAGGGACAGGAGAACTAGGGCAGCAGTGCTCCCTTAAGTGAGGGACAGGACATGGCTCCAGCCAGCCCCAGGGGGATAGACACTCAGCCCATGCTCTAGGGGATCAGCCCAGCATGGGCCCAGGAATCTCAAAGTCCAGACCCCTCTGCCCACAGTCCAGGAGGGGAGCAGGACCCATGGTGCCCACTGGCTGCCCCCAGTTCCAGCTCAGTCGGTCTTCAGCCCCCCGAACACAGCCGAGGGGACGCTCTGCTGCTCCAGCTGCACCTCTGCAGGGAGAAGGGGAGGGTGGGTCAGTGATGAGCCAGCACCCAAGGGCACCCGCCTATGGCCAGGAGACAGACCCTGCCCATCTCCCATCCTCCGCCTGAGGGGCAGGATGTATCCAGTTACACTAGGCCCCTCCCCCAGCCAGCTCCCCCAGCTGCAACTGTGCACCCCCCCCCCTTACCGTCAGGCTCATTCTCCTCGCTCTCACCCCCCTCCTCCTCCTCGTCAATGTCGATCTCATCAGGGTTCGCCTGCCTGGAGAGTGCGGCCAGCTCACTGCGTGATGCATCGCTCCTGCCAACATACGGGGGGGAAGTGAGCGAGGTGCTGGGCACCAGGGAGTCCTCCCTACGCCAGCTGCTCTAGAAACAGTCTTGGGCCCCCACTGGCCCCACCTCCATCCATCCACAGCTCCCCACATGACTTTAGGCCTAGGACAGGCTCCCCCCGGTATGCGGGGGGCTATGGCTGGCTATGCCATGGGTGCCAGCCCCAGCCAGCGGGGAAGGGATGAGGGCAGCGCCAAGCAGGGAGGGTGGTTGGGGGTTACGGGCTCAGCTGGTGAGAAGCCAGCCTGGCTATCAGCCCAGGGCTGCACTGGGCCCTGGGCAAGGGGCCCATCAGAGCCATTGCTGGCTATAAGGCAGGGGAGCCGAGCCCCAGCATGCAGTAGGGCTGGCTGCCAAGATGCATGATGGCATGTGTAGTCACCACAAGCTGCCCTATGCATACAGACCTGACAAAGAGGATCTTCTCCTTGGCCCGGGGTTTGTCCCGCTCTGCCTCGGCCGCCAGCTGCTCTGCCCGCTGCTCTAGCAGCTTCATGTCGTCCATGCCACTCTGCCCCGGCGCCAGGTCTGACACTGGAACCAGACAGCAGGGTGAATGCCAGGGACCCCTCTGGGTAGGATACAGGTACCTCCAAGGCTCCCACCATATGCAGGGGTTGCTTACCGGTGCCTGTGGCGTTGCTGGAGACTTTGAGCATCTGCGAGGCCATGAAGTTGACCTGGGTGTTGTAGGTGGCCTGGACGCTGCGTTTGATGCGCAGCATCTCCCGGATCGTGTCTTCGTTCCCGTGCCGGATCTCAAAGTCCTTCCACGTCTGCCAGAAGGAGCCTGTGGTCTGGGGGGTGGACAACGGGAGTGAGCCTTGCGGTGCCCACCCCCATGGCCTGCCCTACCCATCCCCTCACCCTAGTATCTGCTACTAGACCACCCCCACCCAGCTCAGAGACCATCTCCCCCCAGGGCTCAGGCTGTTACTGGAGATGGGGGCAGGATGCTGGGCCATCCCTGGGGCACTAAATCACCTAAACACCACTCCTCTGGCTCCATGGTCTGCCAGACTCTCCCCCAGTGTGGGTGGGGCCTCAGGGAGCCCCACCCCTAAAGAGCCAGACTTAGCCCAGGGCTGTCCTGGGGCTGGGGATGTGGCAGTAATGCCCAGAAAAGGGCAGAGGGGGAGCCCTACACCCATTTATAGGGGCCCTATCACAGTCAAGCCCCTCCCCACTCACCCCAGGCCTACAGGTTCCAGCAGTCACAGCGAGACCCCGCCCCCCCAGTTCTGGTCTGGCGGGAGGCCCACGTCCAGCACGGCTGCATCCCCACCATAGCCGGGGGGGGAGGGGGCGCAGGGTGGGCACCCTGGGTCACTGTAGTGCCAATTGGTGTGTGGGGGGGTGTCAAGGGTCAAGCCCTCCACTGCCAGCCTGCTGGCTCCAGGAGTGAGGGTGGCCCTGGTCCATCTCTCAGCTTCCTCCAGGGCAACTGACCCCTCTAGCAGGGCCCAAAGCCCACCTGGCTGGGCAGAGTAGCAGGGAAACCAAGCCTGGGGACAGTAGTGTCAGGGACCAGACTGTAGGGGACAATCCCACCCCCTGGCTTGCTCTGCCAGCCCACGTCTGCCCGGGGCCCTTACCCGGGGGTCACAGATCTGCGAGCAGTAGGAGTAGATGGCCCGGGCCCGGTCGATCTCGCCCAGCTTGCATTCCATGTCGGCAAAGCGCTGGCACATCTCACGGGCGTGTTCATCTGACAGCACCTGGGAGAGAGTGCCCTGAATAATCCCACCAGCCCCACCCCCACCGCACCCTGGGGGGGGATGGGCCTCACAGCATACGCCCCTGAATGCCTTGCCCCCGGCCTCACCCCTGGGGGGGGGGGGGGGGGGGAAGTGTCAGGATGCCATGCAGTGCGCTCCCTGCAGGCTGGGGCTCAGGACAGCCCCCCACCCAAGATCCCGGGTTCGTGGCTTCACAGCCTTGGGCTGCAGAGTGCCAGGGGTGTTTGGGGCTCGGCCCAGTGCTGTCTGTGCCCATCTCTGCTGCCCGAGCACCCCTGCTACAAGAAGGCAGTGCTACGCTCCAGCGCTGGGACCTCAGCCAGCCCATGCCTCTCTCACTGCCTGCTGGATGGGTCTAGGGCTCCTCAGCACTGGCCCATGGGATGTGGGTGCAGGAGGCTGGGAGGGGTTTCTGCTACTGAATGGCAGGAAGGGGCCTAGGACAGCCCAATGCACTGGCACACAGGGGTGGGGGCACTGCTCTAGGCCCATGTGTGATGGGGAGAGGGAAAGCTCCACCAGCCCTGCCCCCCACCTCACCTCAATGGCCTTCTCATAGATGCTGCGGGTGTGGGTGACCCCGTAGATCTCGGCCGCCCGCTTGATGTAGATGTTGTACATCTCGTACTGCTCCGAGGGCTGCACGGCCCGCGTGGCCCGCTCATATACCGCCATGGCATGCCGCGCCAGCCCAAACTCCTCCTCCAGCTTGGCATACAGCAGGTAGATGGCTGCGGGGACAGGGTGAGTCAGGGGCCGGCTGACACAGGGTATGACTGAGGGCCCTAGTACAGGGACACCAGGCCACAGGGTGACTCGGAATCAAATCAGAAACCTGCAGCACCATTGGGGCAGAGGCAAAGCCGGCTGGCGGGGGGGCAGAGGCAAAGCCGGCTGGCGGGGGGGCTGGCCCTGTCACTGCCCAGGGTCTCAGGCCCTCTTTGCCACACAGCAGTCTGTGCCCGAGTCCACATGGAGCCACAGGGCCCAGAGGGGCTGGGCTCCCCGCTTCAGTATCCCATCCACCAGGGCTCCCCTTGGCTTGGAGACAAGACTGGGCACCAGTGTGGGTGGAATCCTGGCCAGACAGCGCCACATGGCAGTTGATGCCAGGATGCCCTCATATCAGGGAGCCAGGAAACACCCCCCCTCCCCCAACATACTCTTGGCATATTTCTGGGGGCAGCCATCCAGCGCCTGCTCGAAGAGGTCACGGGCGCGCTCCAGCTTCTTGCCGCCATAGCGGTCGATGAACTTGGTCAGGTAGGTGTTCCAAATGTCGTACACGTTGGGCCAGCGGAACAGGGAGATGCCCCTCTCGTAGGCCTGCCGAGGGAGGAGTGTGAGCATGGCTGCCCGGGTCCCCCCTGGAGCCCTCACGCCTGGCAGCAACTGGGGGCACTTCCATGACCCCCCTGGGAGCAATTGCACCCCCCCCCCCCGATCTGCACATTAACCCTTTAATTCTCATGGCGCCACCTCAGAGCCCTTCTGACCCAGCCAGATCTGCAGCCCCTCCCTCACTGGGCAAACACCTGCCAATCAGGGGCTCTCTGCTAGCCCTGCCCACCAGTACCTCCCCCGCACCCCAACTCTGCTTCTCGGAGCCCAGCTAAGTCCCACCCTCCCTCACCCTTAACAACAGAGCTCCCCTGCACCTTGAAGCTCTCCTCGAAGTAGGTGTGCTCCTCCAGGAAGAGAGCATAGTTGATGATGATCTGGGGCGTGGCGATGCGCAGGTCCAGGATGCGGTCGTACACCGCCTTGGTGGACTAGGAGAGAAGACCAGGCAGGCAGCAGTATTAGGTGGATTACGGTAGGGGCTGGCATGCTGCAGGGATCCAGGTGACCCAGCAGGATGGGCAGGGGCGGGTGCAGGCTGAGCCTGGCGCCATCCTCAGTGGAGTCCACCCTCTCTCTCCCCCAGTTCCTCTGCCGGAGAGCAGCTAGGGCCCGGCTCCATGATGCCCCCCAGGACCTGGCCCCTGAGAAGGGTGGGTACCCTCACCTTGAAGGTGCCCAGGCTCTCTTCCAGGTCGGCCAGCATGGACCAGACCTTGAGGGACTTGTACACACGGTTCTGGACGGGCTCCGAGGCATCGAAGTACTCTGCTTTCTTGGCTGGGATGGCCGTGGCTTTCTGTGGGGCAAGAGAGGAGGGCGCTCAGTGGGGCAGCGAACCCTGTGCCCAGGATTTCACTGCCAGCAGCACACAGAGTGGTCAGGGCGATTCAGGGACCCATGACATCCCCTGGCAGGCACCACGCAGGCAGCTTCTCACCATCACTCAGTGTCCCCAGCAAAGCATGGCCCACACTCGAACCACTAGACTGCCTGCCCCTTCCACAGCTGGAAGTGGAACCCAGGAGTCCTGGTTCCTGCCCCCCGCCCTCATTCTAACCATCAGACCCCCAAGCCCCTCCCAAAGCTGGGAGCAGAACATAGGAGTCCTGGTTCCTGCCCCCCCCCCCGAGCTGGGAGTGGAACCGTGGAGCCTGGGCCTTAACCTCAAGATGTTTCTCTCTCCTCTACCCACCCAGGACTCTCCAGCAGCCGGAGGGATGGTTGCCTGGTGCTTGCCCTCGTACCCCACATTGCCACTCCCATCACCCCCCCTGTGCCCAGCAGGGCTGGGCTCACCCGGAGGATGCGCAGGGCCTGGTCATAGTTCTCATGGCGCAGCTCCATCTCCCCGTACTCGCACCACACGCAGGCCAGGTCGTCCACCTGCTTGAAGTTCACCTTGGTGGCTTTCTCAAAGATGGTCCTGGCCTGGGGAAGGGGAGGGAGGCAGAATCAGAGGGAGCACAAGTTGCCCCCTCCCCCCAGCCCCAGGCCAGCCCACTCCCCTGAGCTGTGGCAGGAGCTCGGCCCACTCCCTCCCCCAGGCTCCAGCAGGGGCCCAGACACAGTGCACCCAACCAGGCAGAATCCCTCCCTCACAGACTGCTCTGCCCTGGTGCCCCAGGGTTGGCATTAATGGGGGCTCTGCGCAGACTCGCTCTCCAGGTGCTTGGGCAATGCTCCTGCCCAGTTTAACCCCCACTAGCAGCCACTGCTGGGAACATGAGCCCTGCTTGGGCAACGCCCTAGGATGATGGTCCTACCACCCCGCACCCCACCCTCCCGATGAGTCCCCTGGGCCAGGGCATGGAGAGGGGGCAGCTTCTCTTGGCCATTCTCACTCCGCGCCCCCAGCAACACTCACATCCTCGATCTGCCCATTGTCCTCATAGAACTTGGCGAAGGAGACCCAGAGTGTGTGTGTCTTGCCGGTGGCCTTGAAGGGGTCCACGGTCTGCACGGCCTCCGTGTAGGTGTTGATGATCTGTGGGGCCAGTGTTAGACCCAGCGGGAGAAGGGAACGCTCTGCTGAAGGCCTTTGCCAACAGAGCTGCTACAGCAGGGCCCACGCAGCCCCTCCCCCTGCCCCAGAGGGGCGCTCTCTAGGTTTCCCTTGACTCCTCACTGGGACAAGTTAGTCTCCCTGGTGATCTCACATAACCCAGTGATGAGGAAATGGACCGAAATCCGCCCACACCGCACAGTCATGCAATGCGAGCAGCTTTCAGTCATTCCCAGCCTGGATTGGAACCCGGGCCCTATGCCCTGGGCTCGAGCCTGGATCAGAACCAGCGATACGGCCCCTCACCCTCGTCCCCTGCCCCAGCCAGATCAGAACCGGTGCCTGTAGCCATTCCCTGTGCCCCAGCTGTTCTAATGCTCTGGACACATCCCCAAAGACAAGACAAGTCCTTGCTGCCCCACTCCTTGCGCAGCCACTTACACCCACTGCCAGATGGGACGAAGCTGGAATAGTTTGAGAGTCCTGCTCCTGCCTCTGCCTCAGTTTCCCAGTGAGTGGAAAGAGCCTGGTTGCTCTCAGGGCAGGCTAGGAGACGGATGGAGGTGCTGCCTAGCTGCCGGGGCCTTATTCCCCATGGCAGTGGAGCATCTGAGAAGTCAATGGGAACTCCAAATTCCACGCCATTGACACCTAGCACCCAAGGGGTACTTCCCCACCTCTCCTTAGGGAAGCTGAACAGCAGCCCCCCAGCTGGAGATCAAAGGGCTGCCAAGGTCTGAGGTGGGGGACCAGGGCTGGCTGCTGGAAGGAGTCGGGGGCTCTCGCTTGGGGTTGACCAAGGAGGCCTGATAGAAGGTCAGACAGAGCCTGAACAAAGGGGCTCGCTCCAGCTCGGCTGGGCTCTGGGCTGAGCAGGAGGGTCTGTGCTTTAACCTCAGTGCTCTGGGCTGACTACAGACTCCCCATGCTGCCTTCAGGGTGACTGATAACCCCGACTGTTCTGACAACGCTGTGTGAGCCTCGCGGCCAATGCTGGGTGAGGTCATGAATCCCCCATGGGGTCTGTCCCCGTGGGACTCGCTGAATGGAGCTCGTGAGGTGACGCAGGGGTGCAAAAGACCCAAAGGCCCAGGCTCCAGAGGCGGTGAAGCCATGGGGCTCACCCTGGAGGAAGCATGACAGCCTGAGGGGGTCTGGCACACAGGAAAGCTCCCCCGAGGGACTGTTCCAAAGCTGGGGCCGTAGCACTGATCCCGTGAATCCACTGGGCTCAGGTCGGGGTGAACAGGCGCAGTGAGGGAGACGTGTACAGCTGGGAAATGCACTGACCCCGCCTGGGGCAGGAGGGCCCAGGGCAGTGTCAGCCGCACAGCCTACCTCTGTGTAGGACACCAGCCCTGCACCCCCCACTACAGTGCCCTCTAGGGCAGCCCAGCACACTGCATAGCCAGCAACTCTCACCCCCGTGGCTTCCCAAGGACGCAGTGACCACCCCCATCTTAGAGACAGGGAAACCAAGGTACAGAACAACGGTGCCACTTGCCAGAGAGAACAGTGAGTGTGTGGAAGTACAGGGAACTCAGGTGTCCTGACTCACCCATACCACTTACCAGCCTCTGCCTGGGGTATTTCCCAAGCAAATCCCACCAGAGGGCTCAGCCATGCCAGGCTGGGCTTTTCAGAGCTCTGCAGACCACACACCTGGTGTCTCAGCCGCTCCCTGAGCCATGAACTCATACCAAGCCTTGCTGCACAATCCTGCGCCCCAAGCCCATCACACTACAGCGTGCATCAGCCTCGTGCAGCACTGATTAGCAGGGGAGATTTGTCCCACCCCAGAGATGGCCGTATCTCAGCACCAGGATCCCTGTAAAGCCAGCCCCTTCCCACTACCCCAGAGGCAGCTGCATCTCAGCACCAGTTGAGGAGTCCCTGTATAAACAGCCCCCACGTTCCCCACGCCCCAGAGGCAGCTGCACCTCTGCCCATCTCCCAACTCCCCCAGGATGCCACGGGGTGTGTGTGTGTGTGTCACCGGGATGACAAGGCAGAGCCCCAGGGTGAGTGTGTGGCCCCTGCATGCTCCACCGGGGGATGAGGTGGCCCTACCTCTCGGGGTTTGCCCTCGTAAAGCTTCACGCGCTTGTGCCACTCGTGGACGTTGTGGGGGTTCTGGCGCAGCAGCACGCTGTTGAGCAGCAGGGGGCGCCGTGTGATCAGCTGCTCAAAGCGAGCCAGGCGCAGCTCCAGGTCCACGTCATCTGTAGTGGGGAGAGGCCACGGGCAGATTAGCCACTGCCCCAGTGTCCCTGCCGGGCCCCCCACATCAGGGGGGCGACAAGCTGATACACCGCCAGTTGCTAGACACCCCAGCTCTCCCCCTCACCAAGAACCCCCGGCCTCCTAGGACAACTCAGCAGGGTCCTCCCACCCCACTGTGGGCTACGAACCAACCACCCAGCACCCTGCCCTGTCTGTGACCTGCCTCCGGCCCAGCATGCCATGGGCCACTAGCACGGATCGGACCCGGAGTGCAAGGACACTGCAGCCCTCCAAGCCCGGGGTGGGGGAGCAGGTGGCGGAGGGGAGGGGGTTTAATAGCTCCCATTTCTCCCCCCTCATATTAGAACGTGCACGGGCAGGAAGTGAGGCGCATGCGCCTCCAGCCTCAGACCCCAGGAAACGCCAAGGGGAAGGACTAGTTATCCCTGTCTTACACTGGGGAACAGAAGCACAGAGACGTGATCCCAGGAGTCCTGAGTCCCAGCACCCCCCCTGTTTAACGCTCCCCACTCCCCTCCCAGAGCTGGGACTCGAACCCAGGAGTCCTGACTCCCAACTCTACCCACTGGGCCTAGCTGGGTCTTACTATCCTCCACCCCTTCTGAGCGGTCATTTGTGCTTCCCATAAAGAGCAATCAGCTGCCAGAGTCTGGAGGCCAAATGCAGCCCTGGTGTACGTGGTGTAACTGCAGAAGTCAGCATTACCCCCTTACCCCCCCAAGGCCACACTTGGGGCTCTGCCTCCCTGGGCTGGCCAATCCCTGCTGGGGAGCGCTGCATGTTACCCACAGGCAGGGCCGAGTCCCCCACTCACCCTCCTCCTCCTGCCCCAGCTCAGAGGTGGTCTCCATCTTGGCTGCAATCATGCTCTCCTCGAACTGGGCATAGCTGTCAAACACCTGGGTGAAATCCCGCACCGTCATCACCGTCTGGATGGCCTCCTCATACACGTCCCGGGCCTGAGACACACGGCACCGTGAGCAGGGCCACAGGCTCCCTGCCCCACAAAGGGGCCCCCCAAGCCAGCTCCCAGGAGAGAAATGGGAGCTATGGCCCCTCCACCCTGATAAGCCTCCAAAGGGCCCTTGCCCGGCTGCATCTCAGTGCTATCTATGGCGTGGAGTATGGGGGACAGTTTATACAGGGATCCCTTGCCTGGCGCTGAGATGCAGCCACCTCTGGGGGTGAGGTGTGGGGGCTGTTTGGTCCCTTGCCTGGTACTGAGATGTGGCTGCTCCTGGGGTGGGGTGCAGCAACTGTTTGTAGTAGAGAAAGCCTGGAGCATTGGGCCTGGTGCAAAATTTAAGGCCTGAACCAGAGGCTGTGAACCAAAGTCAGGCCATGTATTAAAGTAAATGCTCACAAGGTGACTGTTCAGTATATGAACTTGGCAAAGCCATTGCTAGTTGAGGCCCTAGATATTTACATAAATATATTTTAGAAGGCTAGTACAAATACACAAAAATTGAGTACAAAAATCAGATGGTTTGACAAATCAATCAATAAGAATGTTTTGTCCAAAATACCAGGAACAAGAGGAGGTAACAAACAGGTGTCATAAAACATGTTAGGTGCTGTGTAAGTTGTTTATCCCAGTTGTTTGTCTATAAATGTCGGGGGACCTTGCCTTAACCCTTTTTGTGGCCAATGGGACAGCTGAAATTCCCGCTGCTGACTGAGCCGCTCCTTCCCCCAGGCACTCACGGGTGTGCCTTAAGGGCAATAAACCTGGCCAAGTGCCTTTGAATCAGCAGGCTGCACTGCCTGCTAGTGCTGATAACACTGGAGCTCCAAGAACAAAAGCACTGAGAAACAGTAACAGCTTAGCAGCAACATTCCCCTCTTCTACACTGTTTAATAGTCACATGGCAACACCACACAAAGGGAGATGATTCAATGCTATGGCGCTAGGAGCCTTAGAAATACTGCCTGGTTAGGAAAATGAACAGGAGTACTTGTGGCACCTTAGAGACTAACACATTTATTTGAGCATAAGCTTTCGTGGGCTACAGCCCACTTCTTCGGATGCATAGAATGGAACATACAGTAAGAAGATATTTATACATGCAGAGAACATGAGAAGGTAGAAGTAGCCATACCAACTGTAAGAGGCTAATTAATTAAGAGAAGCTATTAACAGCAGGGGAGAAAAACTTTTGAAGTGATAATGGGCCATCATGATTATCACTTCAAAAGTTTTTCTCCCCTGCTGTTAATAGCTTCTCTTAATTAATTAGCCTCTTACAGTTGGTATGGCTACTTCCACCTTCTCATGTTCTCTGTATGTATAAATATCTTCTTACTGTATGTTCCATTCTATGCATCCGAAGAAGTGGGCTGTAGCCCACGAAAGCTTATGCTCAAATAAATTTGTTAGTCTCTAAGGTGCCACAAGTACTCCTGTTCATTTTGCTGATACAGACTAACACGGCTGCTACTCTGAAACCTGCCTGGTTAGAGGAGACAGAACAACTAGAGGAGACACTAACTAACTTCGGGGGAATGCAGAGAGTCAGCTGGAGCATGCTGGATTGGGCCTGGACACTGGGGTTAATATCCTCACTGCCGAGAAACACATCATGGGCTCATCAATGACCACGTAGTGTTCTGTGTGCTGTTTAACCCCTGTCATATTCCACCCCAGAGGCAGGCACACTCCAGAACCAGGGCAGTGATCCCTCCAAAGATGTGTTTTGGGCTCCTGCCAGATGAGACTTGCTAGACAAACAGGGGCTACCCCAGTGCCTGAGTGAGCAGGGATGCCCAGCTGATTTCCATATTGGGGTGGTAAACTCAGACACCCTGCATCCCTGCTGCGCTGGACAATTCCCCACCATCCCTCTGCAGCCAGGGAAGCTCCGTGGGGGGCGGGGGAGGGGGGCTGTGAGGAGTTCCCCAAGCCTGCTTCCCTTTCCCTCCTCCCCCGCCAGACTGCTCTGGTCTTTGCAGTACCCTCCCAGCCCTCCCCCACCACCTCCCTCCCAGTTCCCCATGCCCCCTCCCCCCATTTCAGGATCCAGTTCAAACGTCACCCACCTTGCTTCAAAACCCCTCTTAGATTCAGCTCAACCGTCCCTGGCTCCCATAACCTCCCCTCCACGAATCACCCAGCACCAGCTTCTGTGTGGCCTTTATGGCTGCTGCTGGAGAGAGAGCCTTCTCCCATGCAGCTCCTGGATCCAAGCCTCAGGTGGAGACTTCCTTCTTCTCGCTCCCATTCCACCACACCTGGTTTCTCTGTCCCCTCATCGCATGATTCACTAACCCTTTGGGGGCCCACGCTGCACCCAGCCATGCAACCTCCTGGGTTGTTGCTTCCCCAGGACCGTTAACCCCTGCGCCCACCAGATTAAACACCAGCTGCCCCTCACAATGGGAAAGCCTTTGTCAGCAGCTAGTGCCACTCACAGAGCAGTCTGCATGGAACAGTGCCCGTCCCTACAAGCTCCCAGTGCTGGCCTCGCCCACCCCCCAAGGTACCTTCTCAAAGTGCCCGCTGCGGATGTAGTAGTCTGCCAGGGAGCACCAGAGCTTGCCCAGCTGGTCGGTGAAGCGGGTCAGGCCTCCGCGAATGATGGCCCCAACATTGAGGGACTTCACCTTGTCAGGGTTCTGGGAGATTAGGTCACACAGCTCGTGCCACAGCTGGAGGGGAGATGAGACATCAGGCAGCAGGGCAAGGCTACACAGGCCACTCAGCACCCACCAGGTGCTCCCAGGCCCTGGGGCCCATCTAGCCCATCCCCCAGGACTACTGTGCCCATGTGGGAGCACACACCATGATGGCTACTCCAGTTCCTGCCCTGGGCTTGGTTTGCACAAATTAGCCCATCCCCTCCACTTCCTAACACCCTGGGCCCAGGCTGGTGCCCAGCCCCCCTATTCACTCCTGCTGCCCCACCTGGCACATTCCAGGATGTGAGAGACCCTGCGTGGGGGCAGTGCTCTGGGGGACTAGCAAAGAGGCTGGGGCACAAGCCATCCTTAAAGGGAGGGGGCAAGAGGAGCTATGAGCAATGGGGTGGGTGACTGGCACAGCTGCCCCCTCAGGAAGGAAGCCTCGCCCTGGCAGCATGGGGACCTCACCTGGTAGTTGGATTTCCCCTCCTTTGAGACGAACCTCTCGTCATTGACCACGGTGGCAAGGCGGAGGGCAGCCTCGTCCAGCCGGTCAATGGAGCGCAGGTATTCAATGTACTCCTCGGCGTTCTCGGGGCTCAGCTGCAGCACACACCACGGGGATGAGCATAGAATCATAGAATCTCGGGTTGGAAGGGACCTCAGGAGGTTCTAGTCCAACCCCCTGCTCAAAGCAGGACCAATCCCCAACTAAATCATCCCAGCCAGGGAACTGGGTTCCCAAAAAGTTCACGGAGGATAGGTTCATTGGTGGCTATTAGCCAAGATGGTCCAGGATGCAACGCCACGCTCGTGGTGACCCTAAACCGTGGGCTACCGGAGCTGGGAGTGGTAGACCGCGGTGGATCACTCCATAATTGCCCTGTTCTGTACACTCCCCCAGAGCGCTAGCTCAGGCCACTGTCAGAGGTGGGATACTAGGTTAGTTGTAGCTAGGCCTGACCCAGTCTGGCAGCCTTATGACTAAAGGCAACCCAGCACCCCCTGCCCCTCACAAGGTCCTAGCCCTAGAGCAGGGAGAGCTGGCACAGACACTAACATCACCATTATGCAGATATAAGTATGGCATTTCCAGTGATGTCCACGTGGCAGCTAAACGGGTAACCCTCCCCCCCATGCTTTTGCAGGTTAACACTGCCCCCCTCTGTGCCCCCCCCCGCATCTCCAAGCACTTTACAGTTCACTAGCCCCCCTCTGTGAAGGGAAACTGAGGCACGGCGAGGGGAAGTGATTTGCCTGAGGTCCCATAGCTAGCTGGGGCAGGGACAAGCGGAAGGACAGTGCAGAAGTTTGGGTGCTAACCTGGGATCGGGAGACAGGTTCAATTCCCTGCTCTGGCTCAGCCTCCCTGCATAACTCTAGACAGGTCACTCAGCCATCCCCTCCAATCCATTTGCCTCCATTGCAATGCACCCTGCAGCTGTGGGCGGGGTTAGGGNCCCCCCCATGCTTTTGCAGGATAACACTGCCCCCCTCTGCGCCCCCCCCCCACATCTCCAAGCACTTTACAGTTCACTAGCCCCCCTCTGTGAAGGGAAACTGAGGCACGGCGAGGGGAAGTGATTTGCCTGAGGTCCCATAGCTAGCTGGGGCAGGGACAAGCGGAAGGACAGTGCAGAAGTTTGGGTGCTAACCTGGGATCGGGAGACAGGTTCAATTCCCTGCTCTGGCTCAGCCTCCCTGCATAACTCTAGACAGGTCACTCAGCCATCCCCTCCAATCCATTTGCCTCCATTGCAATGCACCCTGCAGCTGTGGGCGGGGTTAGGGCTGGATTTTGACCCTATGAGGAGCAGAAGCTCCAAGGCCTTTGTTCCAATGTTGCCGATCACTGTGCAGAGACAGGCAAACCCAGACGAGACTGTTCAAAGGGGGGCAGCTCAGCAAAGAGCAAAGATCAGGGAGGCTGGCGCCCTTACCTTCAGGTATCTGCGGTAGACTCGCACAGCCGTCTCGGGCAGGGGGTACAAGCGCACAAACTTCAGGTAGAGGGGCCAGATGCGATGGTGCTGTGTGATGGGCAGCGCCCGGAGTGCCCGGTCAAAGGTCCTGCGTGTGCGGGTGATCCGGCACTGGTCCATGAGGAACTGGCAGTAATCTAGCCAGATCCGAGGCATCTGCCAGTTCAAGAGGTAGGATTGCTTACTAGAGCAGGACCACAGGGAGGGCCCGACTCCTCCCATCATGGTTATACTGCCATGCTATGGCACAGCTGTCCCTAAAGGCAAAACCCCTTCTCCCTAAGGAGGGAAGCCCTGTCCCCGACAGCGTGGGTACCTCACCTGGTATTTGGATTTCCCCTTCTCACTGTTTGTTTCATTCTAGCCAGAGCAATGGGCAGACAAGGCCCTGGGGGAGAATCCTCAAGAGAACCCTACAGAGCCTTGTGCCTTGAAATTGCTGGTTCCAACCCAGCCCGAGGCCAGAAGTGACTGACAGCCACCAGTGGGGTTACATAAAAGAAGCTTGCTGGGTCCAAGGCAGCTTCCTGCTGGCCCCCAGCTCATTAGCAAGCTGAGTACAATGAGACCTGGTCAGTGCCGACACACACTGGCTAGTGATGGCATGGGGGAGCTGGCCCTGCGGCTGCCCAGGCTATGCCCATTCTGGAGACACATGGGACTCAGAGCAGGCAGGCAGGGGTCTAAGGTGTTGGAGGAGTTCATGGTTGGTGATGAGGTCCAGGACACAAGGGGTCCATGGTTGGGTGATCTACAAGGGCAGCCAGAGCCTGGGGCAGGGGCTGTCCATGGTTGGGGACAGGGCCATGCAGAAAGCCTCCAACAACCCTGCCCTCACCAGGGAGCCTTCATCTACCACCATCAAGCCCAGCGGCTTTGCCGCTCATCCGTCCTAGGCCTCCCCATACCTTGTGCATGAAGACGAGGGCACGTTCATGGCAGTTGTTCACCTCCTCATAGCCGGGGTCAGTCACACACCTGTTCTTCACCTGCTTCCGGCGCTGCTTAAGGTAGTTGTACCACAGCTTGTAACTGCAAACACCATGGAGTTGTCACTACCAGAGGTTTCTGTAGCCTGCGCTCCTGTCCTGGCCCTCACAGAGCCTCCTGCTGGGAGAGGCTAGGCATGTGGTAGCCGGGAGCTGCCCATATCCAGTGCACCTGCACTTCTCTGCAGTGCTTCCCACATGAGATCACAGCAGTTGTGAGCTCCTAAAGGGTATGTCTACAACTGCGATCAAAGGTGTGACTGCAGAATGCGTCAACAGAGAAGCTACCTTCGATCTAGCGAGCTTGAATAACAGCAGCACAGACACAGCAGCACGGGCTGTACAAGTGAGCCCACAAGCCCGGGTATGTACTTCAGTGACTAGCTTCATTGCCATTGTTATCGAGCTCGCTAGCTCGAGTGTGTCAACACATGCTGCTGTCATACCTCTTACTGCAACATAGACATGCCCAAAGAGTTCTCCATGTCTTCGCTCCCAGCCACATACCTGCCTGGCAGCTCCTTGAGGGCTCTCTCGTAGATCAGGTTCAGCACATGCCGGGGGGCGTTCTGCTTGAACTCAATGTAGCGGATCCAGCACTTGACAGAAAAGGGGTTGCGCAGGATTTCTTCCTCGTACTGCAGATCCTCCTCCTCCTGCATTGGGGGGGAGGGGGGGAGGGGTTAGAGGCAGAGCCCAGGCCTCTCCTTTATGCCCAGGAACCTCCGGGCACTAGCAGCATCGCTTCCGAAACTCAGAGTCTGTTTAGTAGGGAAACCACCAAGGGAATCCAAACTTTTAAAACTCATTTTCCTCTGTTTATTACAACCTGTTTCCTTATTCAGTGTTTGCTTCCTCCATGCTGGCAGCCTGTTTTGTTAACATGGGGATGGGGATGTAAATGTAGTGGTTTATTATTGTAGGGTTGCCTAGAAGGGCCAAGGCTTTGCAAATGTTGTTTTGTCACTACAGGGTTGCTCAGGAAAGCTAGGGCTGTACCTGTACACTGGTTGTTATTGCAGAGTTGCTCAGAAATGCACACACACTAGCTTGGTATTGGAGGGTACAATTAAAACCAGACAGAGAGCCACGCTGAGATGTTGAAGGCCGACCCTTGCACCACAGCTCCAGGGCTGAGGCCTGGGCGAGGAATCATGGCACAAGAGTTGCTCCAGCACCTGGCAATGACAGGCATATACACTTGAGGGTCCCTGAGTTTTCTAGGGTCCAACTTTGCAAACCCAGAGCTCTGCCTGGATGTGACCGATCGAACCCTTCCTCGCACAGTGGGGGGGCGGACAAGGGGGCCCCAGGCTGGTAGGGGGCAGGTCTGAGACTTTGGGAGGCAGCACGGGGGCGGGGGCGCTCTGGGTCCACGCGGAGGAAGGGGGCGGGGCTGGGTCTGAGAGGCGGGGCTCCCTGGCCACGGGGGCCTGGGGGCANGCTTCATTGCCATTGTTATCGAGCTCGCTAGCTCGAGTGTGTCAACACATGCTGCTGTCATACCTCTTACTGCAACATAGACATGCCCAAAGAGTTCTCCATGTCTTCGCTCCCAGCCACATACCTGCCTGGCAGCTCCTTGAGGGCTCTCTCGTAGATCAGGTTCAGCACATGCCGGGGGGCGTTCTGCTTGAACTCAATGTAGCGGATCCAGCACTTGACAGAAAAGGGGTTGCGCAGGATTTCTTCCTCGTACTGCAGATCCTCCTCCTCCTGCATTGGGGGGGAGGGGGGGAGGGGTTAGAGGCAGAGCCCAGGCCTCTCCTTTATGCCCAGGAACCTCCGGGCACTAGCAGCATCGCTTCCGAAACTCAGAGTCTGTTTAGTAGGGAAACCACCAAGGGAATCCAAACTTTTAAAACTCATTTTCCTCTGTTTATTACAACCTGTTTCCTTATTCAGTGTTTGCTTCCTCCATGCTGGCAGCCTGTTTTGTTAACATGGGGATGGGGATGTAAATGTAGTGGTTTATTATTGTAGGGTTGCCTAGAAGGGCCAAGGCTTTGCAAATGTTGTTTTGTCACTACAGGGTTGCTCAGGAAAGCTAGGGCTGTACCTGTACACTGGTTGTTATTGCAGAGTTGCTCAGAAATGCACACACACTAGCTTGGTATTGGAGGGTACAATTAAAACCAGACAGAGAGCCACGCTGAGATGTCGAAGGCCGACCCTTGCACCACAGCTCCAGGGCTGAGGAATCATGGCACAAGAGTTGCTCCAGCACCTGGCAATGACAGGCATGTACACTTGAGGGTCCCTGAGTTTTCTAGGGTCCAACTTTGCAAACCCAGAGCTCTGCCTGGCTGTGACCGATCGAACCCTTCCTCGCACAGTGCGGGGGCGGACAAGGGGGCCCCAGGCTGGTAGGGGGCAGGTCTGAGACTTTGGGAGGCAGCGCGGGGGCGGGGGCGCTCTGGGTCCATGCGGAGGAAGGGGGCGGGGCTGGGTCTGAGAGGCGGGGCTCCCTGGCCACGGGGGCCTGGGGGCAGCGAGGGGTTGAGTTAGAGGAAACCCAAGGGCGAGGCGAGCCCAGGCCGAGGGGTAGGGGGGCGCTGTAGGCTACGGTGGCCTGAGAGGACATGACACGGCCGGGCACTCACGAAGAAGAGGTCCGGCTTCCCCTCGCCGGCGGCCACCGGCGTCTCCTCCAGCTCCGGCATCGCGGCTACACCAGACCCTGCGCCCCACACACACCGACAGGCCCCGGCGCGCGGTGATGACGCAAACGGCGCGGCGCGCTCTCTCAGCGTCAGGGGCTGTCATCTCGCGGGGAAACCGCTTATTGGCTAAGAGGGCCGCACTTCCGGTGAAGCTCCACCTTCAGGGGCCATTTCCGCCCAGACGCCATCTTTACTCCGGCAATAGGGGAGTGGGTCCCGCCTCGCCGAGTTCTTCACCAATGATCGAAGCTGATGCTGCTCCTTGACCAATAAGTATCGCGTTTGTTGCGGTGTGGGAGAGCGGAAGCTAGCGGCCACTGAGGCCCTGAGAGGGGCGGAAGAGTAGCTGGGGCATAGCAGACAGGATGGGGGTGAAGCTGGAGGTGTTTCGGGTCAGTGGCAGAAACGGAACCTGGGAGGCGCAGAGAGGCTGGGGGAGGGGGACAGAGAAGCCCTGCAGGGAACATGATGGGGATGGGGCAAGGGGGGGCTCATTGGTGCTTGGCTCGGGTGTCCTGGTACCAGGGTGATGGGTGCCATAGAAAGACCTGACTAGTTGAAGCCAAGGGGCCAGCATTGAGAGCCTCTGAAGGGAAGGGAAGTCCAGGGCTGGCTGCTTGCCCCTGTTGCTGGGGCAGGGGACGGAGGAGGTTAAAAAATTAAAATGGAAAATCCTCACTAGAGAGCATCCCAGAGAAGCAGCAGACAGGCCTGCGGGTCAAAGCAAATACCCCAGGCTGCCAGCCTCAATCTCTGGCAGCTCAGTGGCAGCCTTGAAGATGGGGCAGCCCATTAGTAGAGTGTCAGGATCCAGCATGGCCTGAGACACTGGGCAGCTCAACAGGAGGGTGGAGGAATTCTTCCCCACCCCACCCCTTTTCCCTAGGGGTGATGTGCCTTTGTGGTAGGAGAGGGATGGGACTCCACCATCATGGCCCCGAGGACTGGGTGGCATTGCAGTGGGTTAGCTTGGTGGCAGCAGGTTTACGGGGACTCCCCCATGCTCTCTCAATTTGCTACATTTTCAGCTCATGAAATTTTAAGACACTGTTCAGCAAGTGTATAAAATGTCTCCATAAAAAACATACAGCCAGGTCCTTCCTCCTAAGGGGAAAATGCTTTGACAGTAGCCTTGCAAAATGCTGTTGGTCCAGACATGTGTGAGGATCATCTAAGCAGATGTCTAAGCTATCATTAGTTATTGCATAGACCCAGAGGAAAGGAAGAGATTTTAAAAGAAAAGACCCATGCACACAAAGTTCCTGGACCAATACATTTTAATGTGGCTTGATCAAAGCTAAGGTCTGGTCTGCACTTACAACTTACACTGGCATAGGTATGTCAATCAGGGATGTGAAAAAACCCCATAGCCCCTAGTGACAGAGCTATGCCGACAAAACCCCCAATGTAGAGGCAGCTATGTTGATGGAAGAGCGCCTCTGTCAGCAGAGCTAATGTTGTCTGGGGAGTTGGTGTTCCAACACCAGCAGAAAAAGTCCTGTCGCTGTATGTTCTGTCTACGCTTGGAGCTATGCTGGCCTAGAGTGTGGACATAGCTGAAGTGAAGCTGCACTGAGTTCATCACTGCCATGTGCTTTGCAGGAGCTTTGCTTAATTGGGCTGTGTAGTACCTGGGATTTCATGCAAGGCCATCCTTGTTTAAGCTCAATTCAGTGTTCCCCTTAATTTGGGCCACATGTTCCCCCTTTCCTCTCTTCCTCTGCAGATGGTTCTGTATTTGTCCTTCCCTGTTGCCATGTTCTGGATCTCCAACCAAGCAGAGTACTTCGAAGAATATGTCATCAAAAGGAAGGTGAGCATGGTGTTCTGCTCTGGGAGGGGAGTGCAAGCTAGTGATTCATGCAGGTACTGTGGGGGGAGGACTCCTGGGTTGTTTCCAGCTCTAGGAGGGTAGTGTGGGCTAGTGGTTAGAACAACGGGGGTGGGTGGGTTTCAGTCAGAGCTCATGGGGAGGAGTTGGAGGTGACGTCTGTAGAGGGCATTTCCTAGAGATGACCAAACAGCTGCACTGGCTTCGTTTGCCATGCCCTGTTCCTTCCCCACCTCTGATAGGCGAGAGACCTGCCTAGGAGCTGTTGCTAAGCGGGGTGGAGATAGTAGACATCCCAGCAGGGTCTGTTGGATCCATTTCTCCTTGTCATCTGTGCCAGTAATGGCACTACCTCCCCTGCTGGGTAAGACTGGCCCTGGCACCCCCCCCAGCTGGTAATCCTCACAGGTGCCTGCATTTCTGTTTCCACAGAGGGAGATCTACCCACCCGATGACGACCGCCAGGTGAGTGTATTGCCCCACCATGAACCTTGCTGAGGACATGTCCCAGCTGTGGAGGCCTCTGCTGAGCCCCTCTCCCGCGTGACATCAGCTATTCTGCCCGCTGCAGGTCATTGGGGTTAACAGCCATTGGGGGGTTGGATCTACACCCCTAGGTGACGCACAGCCATGTGCCATCACCTGCAAGGCCTTGCTGGGATAGGTTGTCTCTGGCAGAGCAGAAGGATAGAGCTCTCCTACCCATTGCCTTCAGAGCATCGTCTGGCAAAGACCCAGCTGCTTCGACCCTTCCCCAGCTGTGGTGCGCGACCAGGGAGTTATCTGGTGTCTCCAGGTGCTCTGTAGCTGTCCCAGTCTGAGCCCATCCCAGGACTCAGCTGGGGTTTGAAGAAGCAGCTTGTCCAGCCCCTGGAGGTTTGGGACGAACATGAGGGGCTCTGTGTGTCCTTCCTTCCCCACCAGTAAGAGATTAACGCTAACCTGGTGAGTTACAGGCTCCATTAGCTGCAGCAGCATCAGGGCTGATTTCTTGAGTCACCCTCTAACCACTAGAGGGTAGCAGGATCTCTCACGCCTCCACCAGCTGTGCATCTGGCTCTAAGGAGACCTGGGAGGGAGATGGTATCTGTGGGGCTGTGGTATGGGGGCATGAAGCAGGTGAACAGTAATGCTTACGGACCCTGACCCTTCCCCTCTGTCTGTGCCTCAGAGGAAGGAGCTGGAAGATTTCAAGGAGAGGATGCGGAAGAAGCGTGAAGAGCGGCTCCTGCGTGCGGATCAGCAGTGACAGCACTTCATGCCCCCCGAGCTGGATTGAGGGAGAGGGGAGCATGGCCTGGGGTGGGGGAAGGACACCCCCCCTCCCAACACACCTTTACACACCTCCAGGGGAGGGAGGATGCAAGTCACCTGCAAGTCACCACCAAGGGGCTGTCGGGGATGCACTGGCACGGCTGCAATCAACTGCTCTCCTTGGAGAACTCCAGGCGGGTGGGGCAAAGGGAGCTGCAGATATCATGCAGGGGGTTAACAGCAAATAGAGTAACCTGCTGTCTGCTCTCTCGGGGTGGTGGGGGGCTTTGCACTGCTCGTTAACTAATCCTCACAGCCCTTCTGGGCGAGAGGGGAAGAGGCTCAAAGGGAAACTAGCTTGAGCAAGTCCCTTCCCTTTGCTGTGCCTCAGTTTCCCCACCTGTAAGAGAGGGTGGTGAGGCTGAGTTAAGAGTAAAGTGCTTTCAGCTGCTTGGCTAGAAGATGCCCGGGAAAGGCGCAGTGTTGCGTGAGTAGTGCAGGCGTTTGGGGCCAATGTCAGGCACACAAGCTTGGTACTGAGAAGATGGGTTTCACCTTGTGGTGTTTTGAATTGGTAGCGAGGAAGGCAGGAAGATGGAGCCCTTGCACCAGCTGGCAGCACTCCAGGAGGGGATGGTGGGGCCTGGGCCAGCAGGATTATGAAGCCTCTGGAGAGAGGGCTGGGCTGACCCTCTGGAGAGCACAGTGCATTCCCGCTCCAGGAACGAGCTCCTGGGATTGCCCCGGCGCTGTCTGACTCCACGGTCCCCTCCCACTGGGACCGGGCTGGACTATGTGGCTTTTCCGGTCTCTGCTGTGTGTTGTCACACATCCTGCTCAGACGCAGCATTCGTGAGGAGGTGAAACCATGCTCCACTGAGACTCTGCTAAGTCTGACTGGCTCCCTTGACTTTGTCTGGGTGGGGCAGAGTGTGTGGAAAAATCTTGCAGTAAATGCATCCCCCCCTCCCCTGGAGGCACATCCTCTGCATGTCTGTGTCCTGGTCTAGCCAAGCTCTTGCTTGAACTGACTAATAAAATCCTCTACCATGAGGTCGTGTGCTGACCCCCTTTGCTTATGGGCTGCTCTCTTTTGACCTGATCTCAGGGTTGGAGGCAAGTCCCCTGGTGCAGCATTTTCCCCCTCACCTCCCTGTCTTCTAGGGGCTGAAGCCTCTCGCTCTTGCAGAATGTCTCCAGTATTAGATGCCCAAAGGTCCCATTTGGCTGGGTTATCTCCAATGCGATGTGCTCCATGGCTTTGGCCTGACTAGTTGTACATGTGCTGAACGGTGGGGCTTGCAGGAGCCTTCCTGTGTGTGTGCTCTCGCCGTTCTGCACTGCAATTAGCGACTGACCAGCTGTTTGGATGTGGACAAGTCACTTGACTTTGGGCTCCAGGAGCAGCAGCTGCCCTCCCCCCCTCCCCATGGGAACAGAGCAGATCCAAGGCAGGGCCATCTGCCTGAGCCTGCATGCAGCTCTGCATAGTTCCATTGTTTGTGACAGACCTTTGAAACGTGGTTGGGAGAAGGTCCCCAGGTTAGGGAGCTTTCTTTGCTTTGTCCAAGGAAACCCCATTCTGGTCTGGCCAAGCTATAAATGTCTCTTCCATTTTCTCGCTCACGTTCCCTAGCAGCCTGCCAAATTAGTCACTGAATGTGAACGTTCCAAAGAGCCGGGGTCATGCTGCACTGCCCTGGGACCACCTGGGCACAGCTGTAGCAATGTGCGGTGAGGGGGATAATGGGGCTGGGCTACCACCTGCCAAACTTGGCACATGGCCCCAGTATCCCATCTCAGGGGGCACCACAGAGAGCAGGAGCTCTTCCAACTCTTGGGTAGGGGCAGAAAGAGGTAGGGATTCTTCTAGGAAAGCCATGACCCAGCATGTGGCACCAGATGCTCATCTCCCCCACCTAACGGGCACTCCGTGGAGAAAGAGCTACCCTCTTCTTCCCCTCCCCCCCCTCCTACGCCTTGAGAAGACAGCTGGGATGGGCTCAGTTCCCAGTCCCAACCCCTGGTGCCTGTGCCTATCACCCCAGTGGGCTAAAAACCTTCAACTGCTGCCAGCTAATGCTGTTAGATCTGTAACTCCACTAGCAGCAGTCTGCTGCAATGCTGAAGGTTCAGCTCTCAAACCCTGCTGATGACTCAGAAGGGGGCTAGGGGTGGCAGTTCTGGTTGCACAGAAGAGAATTTGTGTGTTACCCTGATTTTCCTTTTAAAAAACTCTAGGAAGTTACACACCAAAAAATGATGTTAAATGACCCTTATTAAGGTTGCAAAGTGAAGCAGTTGGAAGTTAGGAGATGCCAGGTTTACAATTGCTGTGCTCCTGTCATTTGGCCCTGTTGGGTGTGTGCATATTAGTACAGTCTTTAATTTCATGATCACATAGTGGGTTTTCTACAGGACCCTGCCTTATTCAGGGCACAGGCTGGACCCGCAAAAGCACAGAATTAAGGCTGCACAGGCACCCTGCTGTTTCCTAATGAATGTGTGCTTGACATTATAATCTACATCATGTTTGTTAGCAGCTTTCTTGTATGTAATAATAATTAGCTCTGAGAGGTGTGAACTGCCCCGTCCATACCCTTGCATTGTTAACTCTGAAACCTAATGACACCAGAACTGTCAATAATGTTAACTATTTCAGTGGCTGCTGATCACCTTGGCAGAACCTTCCAGTTATCCTGGGGGTTATGGATGGAATGGCGGGGTTGTGGGTGGAGGTAGGGTAGAACCATGACTCTGCCATGCCATCCCTCCCCCACACATGAGGGGCCAGTGGGGAAGGTGCCAGGTGGTGTAAGAAACGGAGCAGGTTGCAGAGCTATGGCCTGTGGAAGCGCCAGGTCCCAGAATGCAGTGCTCCACCAGCATCCAAGGGCCAACCTGCATTGTCGGCTGGGGTCTAGTTTGTGGAGGCAGCACTTTTGTATTGAGGCAGTTGCGCTGTCTCTCCCCTTCCCCCATCCAGCTGCACATTGGCAGTGGCGCCAGTTCCAAGCATGGCTTAAAAATTCTGCACGATAAGAATGAGCGGTCGGTGGAGGCACACTTCAGGGAGGCTAGCCAGCGGCTCCACCCCTTCTGCCCCCCCCTGTGGCCCGAGCCCCCCTTCCCCCCGTGGCTGGAGCCCCGAGACCCCCTCCCCATTGTGGCCAGAGCCCTGAGACCCCCTCCCCCTGTGCAGCCGGAGCCCAAGACCCCCTTCCCCATAAGTGACTCCAGCTTGGTTCTCACTTGCTCTCTGCCTTAGGCTATGCTGGCGCAACCTTTTCAAGCTTTCGTGCCTGGGGACCCCCCAACCCCACCCTGACCAAGCACCCAGGAACCCCCCCCCCCCAAACCACCCTCCAGACCTAACCCGCCAACCTCCCCCCCAAACCCACCCAGGCTTAGCCCCTGCAAACCTCCCCCCAACCCCACCCAGACCTAGAACCTGGGACACCCCCAGTGCTCCCACAAGAGCTAAAAAGTGTCTTGCTTAAAGTGACAACTGTGATTTGCCCATAATCCTAGGACTCCGGGAACTAGGGCTGTAGGCAGAACCCACCCACTCACCCTCCCCCGCCCCACTTCCCGCTCGTGGGAGTCCCCAGCTGTGCTCTGGCCACCGCTGCCCACACACTGCGATGCCCCCAGTGAGCGCCCGGCACACGCCTGCTCTTACGAAAGCTCCTTTTATTGCAGTTGCATGCCGGGAGGTGGGATCACACACAAAGAACAGGGGCACAAACAGCAAAGGGGTGGGGGTCCCAGGGGATCTGCAACCTTGGTTCCTGTGGGGAAGACCCCCTGAAATCACTCAGCCCCTGGTCCTATCCCTATATGAGTGGGGCAGGGGAAGGGGGTACGTGCAACCTGATGGGGAGGGGATCTGGGAATGGGGGGATTCTCTAGTCCCACATGAGCCTGGGTGGGACAGGCTGCACTCAGAGGGGCTGGGGACCCCAGGGGGAAGAGAGCACCCCTTGAACTCACTGGGCCCCTTCTGCCTCCAGACGCAGGGAATGTGGATCGGGGTGCCGGGTCAAGTGATGAAGCCAAGTGCCTCCCTGGTCCCTGCTGGCGGTGGGGGCAGGGATGGAACAGGCTGGCCCCACTCCCCCCTGGCAGCTGCCCCATTCCCACAGTCCCTGCTCCAAATATTGGGAGTGGGGGGAGTCCTACCTTGCAGCCTCTTGTATTCATACCCTGGCTGCCTGTCCCTTACAGTGACCCAGTGGTCACAGGAGATCCTGTCCCAGGGGCTGTGGGTGTAAGTGTGCCCTGGCTGGGGACAGAGTGAGTGGGTCTGGGACAGTAGATCTGGGCAAGTTTGGGGGTGTTGGGGCACTTGGCCTGAGGAGAGCGGAGACCTGCACTAGATCTGCTCAGTTCTCAGGGGGAGGGGTGACCCAGGGTGCTAGGTGTAGGTGGGTTGGAGGGGTGCTTCCTTCCCCCTGGGCTGCTGATTCTGAGTAGGGTGTGTGTGTGTGGGGGGGGGGGGGGGGGGGCGGGGGGGGGTGGGGGGGGGGGGCTGGGTTCAGGGGACGTACTAGGTGTGGTTGGGATGCTGGATGTGGTGAGGAGTTGGGACCTTGGGGGGCATCCTGGGTGCTGGGTCTGAGTGGGTTTAGGAGAGTGGTTGGGGTGCTGGTTTGAGGGGGTCCTGGGAGCTGGGTCTTGGTGGGATGGGGGCAGGAGGGTCTTGAGCACAAGGTCCAGAGGTTAGTGAGGGTGTCATGGGGACTTGGTGTGAGTAGGGTTGGAGGTTGTCAGAGCACTCGGTGTAGGGAGAGTTGGGAGTGGGTGCTAAATCTGGTGGGATTGGAGGAGTTCAGGGGGCTGGGAATGCTGTGTCTAGGGTGGTTGTCTAGGGGGGGAGAGGGGGCTAGGTTTAGGGTGGCTTGGATGTGGGGTTTGGATGGTTTTTGGGGGTCCCAGATGCTGGGTCTGGAGGAGCTGGGGGGTCCTGGGCACTAGATCTGGGGAGCTTAGGTCTGGGAGATGTTAGGGGTTCCCAGACACTGGGTCTGAGGAAGGTTGGGGGGTCCTGACAGTTAGGTTTGGCTAGCACTGGGTGGGGGGCTCTTGGGCTTGGCGCTGGTGCTGTCCAACTGGCGCCCATGGATGCGATTGATCAGGGAGAAGTAATCATCAGTGGGGACGATGGGCGCATCTGGGGACACCATGACAGGGGTGGCTTCCGGAAGGGTCGGCTCCTCGCCCTCCTGCAGGGGCAAACAGAGATGTCAACAGTGCCCCCAATTCCTGCCGGCCTACCCCCCCCCCCCCATCATCCCCACCCATCTGGACCTACACCCACCCCCGCAAAAATCATCCCCACCCATCTGGACCTATGCCTATTCTCTGTAGGCCTTTGCCACCCCATCCCGCCCAGCAGGCCTACACCCCCTCCACACACTGTCCCCTCCCCTTAGGTCTACATCCACCCCCCTCACACACCATCCCCACTCAGCTGGCCTATGCCCACCTCCACACACATCATTCCTTCCCAGCTGGCCTACACCCACCCCACACACACCCAATCCCCGCCCTGTAGGCCTATCTCCTGTGACGCTGGCAGGCCAGATGCCAGCTCTTGCCCAGGCTGCAGGCATTAGCTAGGAACTCACAAACTCATTGATGGAGACCAGAACAGGTCACTCATATGTTAGCTTTGCTCAACATAGGGATTAGTTTTATAAGAACGTGGTTAGGGGTTAGACTCTGTGAAATGCTTGGAAGTTGCTGCTGCATTAATATCACGTGCACTGTTGGCATTCCAGGCTATAAGAAAATATGTTTTGCTTTATAACTTTAAAAGTGTTTGCCCAGAACTTGTGAACTCAGGCAGGGAAATCACTCCCCTCAGCCATCCAGAAGAACCATCAAAATCAGATGGGCCATCAAGAATCATGGCAGTACAAAGTATTGGTTAATGGCCCTATCACACCCAGGAAATGCTACCTGTGGGCTTGGAAGCTGAGGCCATGTCTACACTACACAATTAAGTGGACCTATGTTAGATCAATGTACAGCCACCACAGTGATTACTGTGGTTTTTCACATCCAAGCTACCGTCCTTCTGCTGGTGGTGTGTGTCCTCCCCCGGAGCGTGTGCACCGACTTATATGGGGGTGGGGAGGGGGGGAGAGCGAGCAGCCGTGTGCTCTGCTTGGAGCTGACAGGTGATGTAAGTAACACAGTTTCTACACAGACACTGCGTCCCCCCTAACTGCACCGACCTAAGTGCTACGCCTCTCGTGGAGGTGGAGTTATTAGGTCTGCAGTGGGTGACTTACATCGGCGGGAGCAACCCTGTAATGTGGACACTTGCAGAGGGGAGCTGCCTTCGTCAGCCTAACTGTGAAGTGTTGACCTGGCCTGAACAAAAGAAATAAAACAGTGGTTCTCAAGCGTTTTGTATCATGGCCCCTTTCACACAGCAAGCCTCTGAGTGCCATCCCCCTATAAATCAAGCCCTCTACTGCTGTCGCAGTCCCAGGGCCGGCCTTAGGGAAAATGGCGCTCTGGGTGAACTTCTAGTTTGGTGCCTTTTCTTTGGAGGCAAAGCGGGGTTGGAGGCAGAGCGGGGTTGGAGGTGGAGCTGGGCTGGTGGGACTCAGGCTGTCAGCCCTGCCATACATGGGGCTGACAGCTCACGACCCCCATGTAATAACCTTGTGACCCCCAGTTTGAGAACCCCTTAAATAAAACAAAGGCACAGGAAAATTGTCCATTTCTGTGGCTATTTGAACTCTGAAGGAGCAGAGACTCGAAATTGAAGCCAGAGATCCCCAAAGGCTGCCCCCTGGGGCTGCCCTGAAAGATGCTTTGAATCGATAGATCACGACAGCTCTGTCACTCTCAGGAGTTAGATGGTAACTCATTGGTTGTACCTGTTCACTTGGTTTAACCTGTAAATGACTCTCTTTTTGCTTTCTCCTAGTTAATAAATCTTTAGATAATTTATTACAGGATTGGCTACAGGCACCGTCTTTGGTGTAGGATCGAGGGTACCAACTGATCTGGGGTAGGTGACTGGTCTCTTGGGACTGGAAGCAACCATTTATCACTAAGGCCAGTTTGTCTGGGTGGCAGGATAGACTGGAGAGTCTAAGGGGACTGTGTGTGACTCCATGGTAAGGCTCGTATAGTGATCCAGGAGTTCACGTGTGTTACTGGCTTGGTGAAATCTAATTGTAGAACACACCACCAGCTTGTGGGGGCGGGGGAACTGCCCTGTTTTTGACAGTCTGCTGTGAGGTTGGCACTTCCGGTCATGGGCCGCTCCAGACAGTCGGAAGAGGCGGGGCCTTTAAATCCCTGGGCCCTTTAAATCGGCCCGGGACTAGGGCTGTGGTAGCAGCAGCTGGGAGTCCCAGGCCCTTTAAATCTCCCCCTGAGCTCCCAGCTGCAGAGGCGGCTGGAAGCCCTGGGGTTCAGGGGTGATTTAAAGGGCCCGGGGCGCTAGCTGCCGCTACTGCAGGGGAGCCCCAGGCCCTTTAAATTGCCAATGGAGCCCTGGGGGTCCCGGCTGCCGGCAGGACCCCCGAGGCTTCAGCAGCAGGGCTCGGGAGGCAATTTAAAGGTCCCCAAAGGGTAGCGGCAGCCGGAGTCCTGGGCCCTTTAAATAGCCACCGGAGCCCCACTGCCGCTACCCCAGGGCTCCGGGGATGATTTAAAGGGCCCGGGGTGGTAGTGGCAGCCGGAGCCCTGGACTCTTTAAATTGTTCCCGGAGCCCTGCTCCCAGAGCCCTGGGGTAGCAGCAGCAGGGCTCCAGCGGCGATTTAAAGGGCCAGGGGCGGTAGCAGCGGCAGGAGCCCCGGGCCCTTTAAATCGCTGCCTGAGTCCTGCCGCCGCTACCCCAGGACTCCGACAGTGGGGGTCTGGCGGCAATTTAAAGGGCCCGGGGCACAAGCCGCTGCTGGGAGCCCCAAGCCCTTGAAATTGCCCCCAGGGGAAGCCGGTCCGCCCTGGTACGGTGAACCGGCTCTTGCCAGTACGCAGTACCAGGGTGTACCGGCTTACTTGCACCTCTGCCTTTAACTTAAATAACTCCGCCCCCTCCCCAGTATTTATCCCTCTGATGCATTTATAGAGAGCAATCAGATCTCCCTTCAGCCTTCGTGTGGTTAGGCTGAATAAGCCAAACTCTTTGAGTCTCCTCTCACAAGGCCAGTTTTCCATTCCTTGGATCATCCTAGTCGCCCTTCTCTCCACCTGTACCAGTTTGAATTCATCTTAAACATGGGAGACCAGAACTGCACACAATACTCCAGATGAGGTCTCACCAGCACCGTGTATAATGTTACTAACACATCCCCGTCTCTGCTGGAAATACTTCGTCTGATGCATCCTAGGACTGCATTAGCCTTTTTCACGGCCGCATCACATTGACAGCTCATAGTCATCCGGTGATCAGCCAATACACTCAGATCTGTCTCCTCCTCTGTCACTTCCAACTGATATGTCCCCAGCTTATAGCTAAAATTCTTGTTGTTAGTCCCTGAATACATGACTTTGCACTATTCAATTTCATCCCATTTCTATTACTCCAGTTCACAAGGTCATCCAGCTCTTCTTGTGTGATATTCTGGTCCTCCTCGGTATTGGCAATACCTCCCAGCTTTGTGTCATCTGCTAATTTTATTAACGCACACCCACTTTTTGTGCCAAGGTCAGTAATAAAAATGTTAAATAAGGTTGGTCCCAAGACTGATCCTTGAGGAACTCCACTAATAACCTCCCTTTAGCCTGAGAGTTCACCTTTCATTNAGGCTATGGCTACACTGGCGCTTTACAGCGCTGCAACTTTCTCGCTCAGGGGTGTGAAAAAACACCCCCCTGAGCGCAGCAAGTTACAGCGCTGTAAAGCGCCAGTGTAAACTGCCCCAGGGGAGGTGGAGAACCTGCAGCACTGGGAGAGCTCTCTCCCAGCACTGGCGCGCGACCCCACTCGCACTTCAAAGCGCTGCCGCGGGAGCGCTCCCACAGCAGCGCTTTGAAATTTCGAGTGTAGCCACGGCCTAATACTTTCTCATGTGGAATTGTATCAAATGCCTTACTGACACCCAGGCAGAACAAGAAGCAATGGTTTCAAGTTGCAGTGGGGGAGGTCTAGGTTGGATATTAGGAAACACTATTTCACTAGGAGGGTGGTGAAGCACTGGAATGGGTTACCTAGGGAGGTGGTGGAATCTCCTTCCTTAGAGGTTTTTAAGGTCAGGCTTGACAAAGCCCTGGCTGTGATGATTTAGTTGGGAATTGGTCCTGCTTTGAGCAGGGGGTTGGACTAGAACCTCCTGAGGTCCCTTCCAACCCTGAGATTCTATGATTCTATGAGACCTGAGGGCAGCAGCAGGGCTCCTGAGAGGAGAAATTTGCTCCACTTGCAGGCCAGGTTGGCTCCTGGCTAGGAGCCCAGCATGCAGAGCAAAGAAGAAGGGAGAGGCTTTGGGCTTGCACTGGGCACTTGCTTCCTGCTTGAGGATGGCGCTTGGGGGTGTGTGTGCAAGCTTCCCAGGATGCCAAGGTGGGAATTGGACACCCACCAATAAGGAGCCTGGGCAGAGGGGGCTGTGGCTTGCCCTGGACTCTGTTAGCTATTCTGGGTTCTCCTTTACCTGGGAAGGTTTGCGGGGGGAGTTTGGGATTAGTCAGAAGGCTGAACCCACCAAGCAGAGTGGGGAAACTGAGGCAAGGACTGCAGGCAGCTGGCAATGGAATTAGGAAGACAATACAGTAAGAGGCGGCATGGCCTGGTGGTGGGACTTGGGATCCCCCTCTGTTCCCTGGGGATAGCAGCCCTGCTCTGCCACACCCCACAGACTGGGTTGTGAGGATAAATACCGTAATGACTGTGAGATGCCCAGATGCTCTGGTGGTGGGGGCCCGACAAATGGCACAGATGGCTCGGTAAGACCCTGTCATGGAAGGCAAAGCTGGGAAAGGGCCCTTGCCTGCTGGTCCCCACGTCCGCCCTCCCGCTCCAGGCCTTGGAAGGATTCGCTCCCTTGGCGAGAGGACACTGGCGCAAGCTGCATGTTGTGATCTGGCCAGCAGGTGCCCAGCTGACCCCTGTGTGCATGAGACCCTGCGGGGCACCCTGGGACCCTGTCTAGTTCAGAGGCAGTGAGGTCTAGTGGTCAGAGGACTGAGACTTGGGAGCCTTGGGCTCTATTCCTAGCCCTGCTGTGTGTGTCCCTGGCAAGTTCCTTCCCTTCTTTGGCTGTCAACCTGTGAGGTCCTTGGGGTGGGGGCTGTCTCACCCTGCAAGTCTGTGCAGCGCTGGCACCATGGGGCCATGGGCAGGCACCACCATAGCACTGGTAAGGCAGGAGTCACCAGGTGGTGCTGTTACACACAGCCTTATAAGTTCTTACTTAGCATGTGGGCAGTGGGCAGTCTTGGCAGACGCGCTGCGTTGTTGGTAGGTGTGTGAAATAATTATGCACTTTCTTTGCAGGAAGACAGCTGGGGAGTGTGCACCTAGCCTGGTTCTCCCCAACTAGCCTCAGAGCTTGGGGCCAAGCTCCTCCCTAGGCACTGGTGTCTGGGCTGAGATCCTGGATTAGCCTGCCTGCTATTTGTGACCTCCCCTGCTCCAGGACTGGGTCGAGAGTGTAAGTAATCAGGACTGTAAATAAACCCGTAGCTAAACAAATTACACTAAGAAATCCCCTAGACTCCATGGCACTTCTTTCTTCCCCAGTGGGAAATTGCCCCGTGGGGCCCAGATCCCTGCTCCCAGTCGACAGAGGGTGACATACACAGAACAGACACTGATGCTCGGCAGAATGACCCCTTGTCCAGTACTTAAACACCCAGAACGCCAGCAAGCCAGCCCCGATCTCCAGCTGGCATTGATCATGACTGCTCCTTTGACTCTGGTGTCATGAGATCGACACGAGCTGGCCTAGGAGGGGTTTCCGTGCGGGGGGGAGAAGGTCTGGAAGGAGCCCCTCGCCAGCTGCTACCCTTTGGGTTTGATGGTTCTCATTCCCATGAGAAAAAACAAACTACAAGCTCGTTACCTCAGTACTAAGGAACTTACCAAGGGCTACTGGCAAGTTCCGTTGGATCCAGATGCCCGGCTGAAATTGGCTTTTATCACCTCTCTGGGGCTCTATGAGTTCCTGGTCCTACCTTTTGGCCTCAAGGGGGCACCTGCCACTTTCCAGCACCTGGTGAACCAGTTACTCAAGGGGATGGGGGACTTTGCCCTGGCATACATTGATGATATCTGTGGTTTTAGCCAGACCTGGGAGGACCATGTGTCCCAGGTTAAACAGGTGCTGGACCGACTCCAGGATGCATGACTGACTATAAAAGCTGGCAAGTTCAAGGGGGGATGTCTGAGGTGTCATACCTGGGCCACAAGGTGGGGAGCAGCTGCCTAAAGCCAGAACCGGCCAAGGTGGAGGCAATCAGGGATTGGCCCGCTCCCCAGACTAAGAAACAGGTCCAGGTCTTTATTGGGATGGCGGGGCACTACCAGAGATTTGTGCCCCACTTTAGCGCTATAGCCGCCCCCATCACTGAGGGTAAGAAGGGTAAGCCAGACAAGGTGGTCTGGACCGAGCAGCCAGAGGGCTCTCTGTGAGTTGAAGGAGGCTCTGGTCAGAGGCCCGGTGCTGGTAAACCCAGACTTTGACAAGCCCTTTATGGTGTTCACCGACACCCCAGACTCAGGGCTGGGTGTGGTGCTGATGCAGGTTGACGAAAAGGGGGAGAGACGTCCCATTGTGTACCTGAGCAAGAAGCTGCTTCCCCAGGAGCAGAACTATGCACCCATAGAGAAGGAATCCCTAGCTATGGGGTGGGCCCTTAAAAAGCTGCAGCCATATCTATTTGGATGGCAGTTCACTGTGTACACTGACCACTCACCCCTGATGTGACTGCACCAGATGAAAGGAGCCAATGCCAAACTCCTTAGGTGGAGTCTACTCCTTCAGGATTATGACATGCAGGTGGTCCATGTTAAGGGGAGTGCCAACATTATAGCAGATGCTTTGTCCTGGAGAGGGGGGCCTGAACTTCCCCAGTCCACTGGCTAAGGTTCGGTCTCGGAGGCGGGAGAGATGTGACAAAGTGGGGGTTTATTCATCTTGCTATGTTGTATGTGAGTCTCATTCTCCTATACTAATAGTGTGCATGCCTCAGTTTCCCTGTGTACTGCACCAATGCTTAGGTGGTGGGAATTGGGTGTGTGACTTTTGCTGAGGCCGTCAGGGCAGGTGAGGCTGTTCAGAGGTCTGCACGTAGGCGATGGTCGGTGCCCTTCATAACCTGAGATCCAGGAGGGGGATGTGACCAGGTGACACCTTTTGCCCGGGAAGCAAGACAAAGAGAAGGAGGAGGAGCAATGGGGGTGTGACGTTGTGTAGTCTATATGATTTTGTAAAAACATGATAAGTGAATATAATGTAATTGGAATAGTTTTATAAAACCATGATAATAAGTGAGTATAATGTAACTGGAATATGCTTCATGCAAAAGGTATCATCACAAAGCTTATAATCTACTGAGAGTGATCATCCTATTTGTATAAATGTACCACTCTTGTATCTAAAACTAGAAATATAAAATATAACTCTGAGGGCCTATTGTAATTATGCAAAGTGTGGGCCATTAATGGTGGTTTGGAATCTTGATGACTCCCATTAACCAGAGCCATTGTCTGCAGATGGCTGTATTTACCTGTGAGTCTTCCTGTATATGTGTGTGCTGGCAAGTGAGTAATGAAGCCTTGCAGTGACATGTGATCATGTCACCTGAACTGGAATCCATCTTTAACCTGGTGCTTTTCCAGTGAGGGGTGGGGGAACCCAGAGGGACAAAGGATTCCCGCCTTATGCAAAAGATATATAAAGGGGTGGAAGAGAACAGAGAGGGAGAGGAGCCATCATGAAGAATCCCCTAGCTATCACCTGAGCTGGAACAAGAGCTGTACCAGGGGAAAGAATTGTGCCCAGGCCTGGAAGGTGTCCAGTCTGAGAAAAAACTTACTGAAGCATCTCTGAGGGTGAGATTATCTGTATTCAGTTTGATTAGACATAGATTTGCGCATTTTATTTTATTTTGCTGGGTAACTTACTTTGTTCTGTCTGTTACTACTTGGAATCACTTAAATCCTACTATCTGTATTTAATAAAATCACTTTCTACTTATTTATTAACTCAGAGTATGTATTAATACCTGGGGGAGTAAACAGCTGTGCATATCTCTCTATCAGTGTTATAGAGGGCGAACAATTTATGAGTTTACCCTGTATAAGCTTTATACAGGGTAAAACGGATTTATTTGGGTTTAGATCCCATTGGGAATTGGGCATCTGAGTGCTAAGGGCAAGCACACTTCTGTGAGCTGTTTTCAGGTAAACCTGCAGCTTTGGGACAGGTGATTCAGACCCTGGGTCTGTGTCTGGAGCAGATGGGTGTGTCTGGCTTCACCAAGACAGGGTGCTGAAACCACTGAGCTGGCAGGGAGAATAGAAACAGAAGTAGCCTTTGCACATCAGTCTGGCAGCTCCCAAGGGGGTTTCTGTGATCCAACCCGTCACAGGGGGTGTCTGAGGTCAGGTCCCTGGAAGCTGGTGGTCTGTCTGGGGGGACCAGAAGAGGGAGGAGTCCAGGGCTTCCGGCCCGGGGTCCCCCCAAGATGGACTTGGCTGAAAGTCACTGATTTCTGTGCTAACAAGCTCTGCTCTATGCTGTGTTCCTGTCGACTAATAAACCTTCTATTTTACCAGCTGGCTGAGAGTCACGTCAGACTGCAGAGTTGGGGTGCAGGGCCCTCTGGCTTCCCCAGGAGCCCCGGCTGGGCGGACTCGCTGCGGGAAGCGCACGGTGTGGAAGGGGATGCTGAGTGCTCCGAGGTCAGACCCAGGAAGGTCAAAGCTGTGTAAGCTTCTTGCCCTGGAGACAGTGTAGCTCAGAGAGGAGGCTCCCCCAGAGTCCTGGCTGGCTTCGCCCTGGTGACTCCATGACATGTGTGTGCGCACGTGTATGTGTGTGTGTTGGATTCCCAACACTAATGCCTGTGTGTGTGTAATTCCCCCTATACTAATACCTGTGTGTATGTGATTCCCCGTACACCTAACCCCCTATCTGTGTCCGTGATCCTCATGTGCTATTACTACTGTTTGTGTGTGTTACTCCCCCGTGCTTATAACCCATACATGTAAGATGGCCCTGCACTTATTCTGTGTGTGTGTATGTATGAGATCCCCCTGCGCTAATGCCCCGTTGTGTGTGTGAGAAAGAGAGCGGGAGAGAGACCACTAAGGTTTCCCTCCTGTGTGTGTGAGTTCCCCCTCTGCTTATACACTCACTCCCACAAAGAGAGGGGTGTGTGTGCGTATGTGTGATGGTTATATTTCCCTCTGTGCATGTGATCTCCCTGCACTTATATCTCCCAGGGGTGTGTGTGTGTGTGTTCCACCTGTGCTTATATCCCTGGGTGTGTGGGTGAGACAGCTATGCCCCTGTACTTATTCCCCCCCATTTGTATGTGTGTGAGCCCATTGGGTTTTACTTCTGTGTGTGTGTCTGTGATCTCCCTGTGCTTATACCTAGGGCCCTACCAAATTCACGGTCCATTGTGGTCATAGGATTTAAAAAATCGTAAATTTCATGATTTCAGCTATTTAAATCTGAAATTTCATGGTGCTGTAACTGTAGGATCCTGACCCAAAAAGGAGTTGGGGGGGGGGGATCACAAGGTTATTGTAGGGGGGATGCGGTGCTGCTACCCTTACTTCTGTGCTGCTGCTGCTGACGGCAGCGCTGCCTTCAGAGCTGAGCAGCTGGAGAGTGGCAGCTGCTGGCCAGGAGCCCAGCTCTGAAGGCAGAACCACCGCCAGCAGAAGTGCAGACGTAAGGATGGCATGATACGGTATTGCCACCCTTCTGTGCTGCTGCCTTCAGAGCTGGGCCCTTGGTCAGCAGCCACCGCTTTCCGGTTGCCCAGCTCTGAAGGCAGCAGCGCAGAAGGGTGGCAATACCATACCATGCCATCCTTACTTCTGCACTTCTGCTGGCGGTGGTTCTGTCTTCAGGCAACCCCCCCTAAAATAACACTGACACTGCCCCCCCCCCAAACATCCTTTTGGGTCAGGGCCCCCAGTTTGAGAAACGCTGGTCTCCCCCATGAAATCTGCATAGTACAGGGTAAAAGCACACAAAAGACCAGATTTCACGGTCCATGACATGTTTTTCATGGCTGTGAATTTGGTAGGGCCCTACTTATAGCCCATGTGTGTGTTTGTGTATGTGTGAGGCTCCCCCCGTGCTCACACACCCTGAGTGTGTGTGTGTATGTATGTGTGTGTGAAGAGAGAGAGAGAGACCCAAGGGCCTCGAAGTCAATGGGCAGAGGGCACAGGAGTAGACAGGGTACAGGGATCCCCCGGATCCGCCAATGAAAGTCCTGTGTGGGCTCTATGTGTCACACTGGTCATCACAACCCTTGTGAGATGTGGTGATGGGCAGTACGTGAGGAGCTCTGTCTGGTCTCTCGCTCAGTGACCCACCCGGCAGCAGGGAGAGACACTCGTCTCACGCTGGCTGGGCATGTGCAGACTGATTATTGTCTGGTGCACAATGGTGTCCATTGACAGTCTGAGCAAAATGCTAATCAATAGATTGCAGGGCCGCAGGACAGAACAAACCCAGCCGGGTTCGCCCGCTCAGGAGTCAGACAATGAACTTTTGAAACTAGATCTGGGGCACAGAGGAACCCCAGGGAGCCCGTCAGTCTGTGAGGACAAGCTGGGCTTGATCTCACGAGAAACTGGCAGAAAACGCCAGGAGAGGACCCCTGAGCAGACTGGGGGCTGCCTTGTCAGTTACCCTGTGGCCCTAGAAGGCCTGTTATTTTATCCCTTTGTTTCCAACAGTCTCACTGTATGTCCCTCCAATCCCTGTTCTGGGTGAGCCAGTCGTTGTTTGCCCTGTATCTGTCGCATCCTGCCTGCGCTGAGTCTCGCCAGCCGGTGTGTGCTGAGCCCTCGGGAGCAGCGGCTCTGCGCGCTCTGGGGCCATCCTGCGTGCGCTGAGCCGCGCCCGCCGGTGTGTGCTGAGGCCGCGGGAGCCGCGGCTCTGGGGCCAGCCTGCCGGTCCCGGGCCTCGCCGGCCCGTGTGTGCTGAGCCCTCAGGAGCAGCGGCTCTGCGCCCTCTGGGGCCAGCCTGCCGGTCCCGGGCCTCGCCGGCCCGTGTGTGCTGAGCCCTCGTGAGCAGCGGCTCTGCGGCCACACTGCCTGCGCTGAGCCGCGCCCGCCGGTGTGTGCTGGTCCGTCGGGGGCAGCGGCGCTGCGCGCTCGGGGGGCGTCCTGCCGGCGCGGGGCCTCGCCAGCCGGGGTGTGCTGAGCCCTCAGGAGCAGCGGCTCTGCGGCCACACTGCCTGCGCTGAGCCGCGCCCGCCGGTGTGTGCCGAGCCCTCTGCCGCAGCGGCTCTGCGCCCTCTGGGGCCAGCCTGCCGGTCCCGGGCCTCGCCGGCCCGTGTGTGCTGAGCCCTCGGGAGCAGCGGCTCTGCGCGCTCTGGGAGCGTTCTGGGGACTGGGGCCGGGCTCGGCACAGGGATGCTGCACCAGCTGCTACCTGGACAGGGGGAGCGAGGCCTGGAGGGGCCTGGAAGGCCATGTGTAGGGTGCCAGAGGTTGGTGGAGTCAGGGAGCTGAGCAGGCCCAGCCAGGCTCCCTCATGGTGAGGACAGGTGGGCGCAAGGTGCCTCAGAACCCTGGGTACCCTTGGGGGACGTGTCACTGAATGTGTGTGACCCTTTGCCCTTATAGCTGGGGTGTGTGTGATCCGCCTGCACCTATACCACAGGTGTGTGATCTCAGCGCATTCATACCCCCGCGTGTGTATGATCCCCCTCTGCTAATACCCACACTTATGTGTAGACCTTGTGTGTGTGTGTGTGTGAGATGACACCCCCCCATTACCCCAATGCCCCCAGGTGTGTGTGTCTGTGTGTAATCTCTGATCTTATCCCCCCGTATGCATGTATTTGTGTTTGATCTCCCCATCATCCTGTATGTGTTATTCTCACTGCACTGATACATGCAGTGTGTATGAGATCCTACTACATCATTCCCTCTGGGGCACCTGGCATTGGCCACGGTCGGAAGACAGGATACTGGGCTAGATGGACCATCCGTCTGACCCAGTATGGCCGTTCTTATGGTCTAAATACCCGTGTGTGTGTGTGGTTATGCGCTACTACCCCTGTTTGTGTGGCTGTGTGTTATTCCCCCTCACCACGTGTGATTCCTCTGCCTTTATACCCCGTGAGTGAGATCCCCCCGCGTTAACACCCCCAACTGTGTGATCCCACTGAGTTATACTTCCCTGTGCAGACAGCGTGTGACCTCCCTGGGCTTGTAACCCCTATGTGTCTGAGCCCTCTGATCTTATCCCCCTGGACGTGCCTTTTTGTTTGCTTCCCCTGTGCTAATACCATCCCATCCCACCGCGCTGATACTCCCCCATGTGCATGACCCCCTGTGTGTGTACCTCACATGTGTGTGCATGTGTGTGAGAGCCCACTGCACTGATATCCCCGTGTGTGTGTGTGCCCCTGTGCGTGTACCTCACGTGTGTGTACGTGTGTGAGAGAGCCCACTGCACTGATACCCCCCGTGTGTGCCCCTGTGCGTGTACCTCACGTGTGTGTACGTTTGTGAGAGAGCCCACTGCACTGATACCCCCTCGTGTGTGTGTGCCCCTGTGTGTGTACCTCACGTGTGTGTACGTGTGTGAGAGAGCCCACTGCACTGATACCCCCCCCGTGTGTGTGCTCCTGTGTGTGTACCTCACGTGTGTGTACGTGTAGAGAGCCCACTGCACTGATACCCCCCGTGTGTGTGTGCCCCTGTGTGTGTACCTCACGTGTGTGTACGTGTGTGAGAGAGCCCACTGCACTGATACCCCCCGTGTGTGTGTGCTCCTGTGTGTGTACCTCACGTGTGTGTACGTGTAGAGAGCCCACTGCACTGATACCCCCCGTGTGTGTGTGCCCCCCAGTCCTTTCCCGGGTTGCCTTGTGCCCTCTCCCTGCTGTCCTGCTGGCTCCTGCAGTTCCATCCCTGTACATCTGGTGCCAGTCCAGGATCCCCGTGCCCCTGGCTCGCCGGGCACATCCAGCACTGCCTGTCTCCTCCTCACATCCCTGGTGAGAGTCCCCTTCCTCTCCCCCTGCCCCTACTTCCTCCCCCACCCCCCACCTTAGTGCACGACTGGTCCCTGGGGCATCCCGAAACGGACACAGACCAGCGGGAAACCAGCCAGGCCTTTATTGGGGCACTGGGGTTGTACAGAGTGGGCAGGGCAGGTGCTGCAGGGCACAGGTGCTAGCGCGGCCATCAGGCACGTCGGCTCCTCCCCCCGTCATGGGGGCGCTCACTTCTGCAAAGAGGAAGAGACGGCGTTGGGTGCGGGGAGCGAGGACGGACCCTGGTTAGGCCCCCCCCGGCCTCACCCAAGCTCTCCCGCACACACGCGCATGAAGCTTCTTCCCAGAGGCAGGGGCTGGATCGGCACCGGGCCCCTTCCCCCACTCTGTGTATCCCCCCTCTGCTATGTGCCCCCACCGGAGTGTGCCCCCCCACGTACAGGGCACCCTGCCCCCCCAGTATTATTCATAGCTTCTAAGGCCAGAAGGGACACTGTGACCCTGTAACCTGACCCCAGTATCACACAGGTCCTGCGACTTCCCGGCATTAATTCCTGTTTGAAGCAGGGCAGATCTGTTAGAAAAACTTCTCATCTTGATTTTAAAATGGCCATTGCTGGGAAATCCTGGGAAACTGATCCAGTGGTTCCCACCCCCCTAAGAGTGGGGCGCAGCCTGGCTCTAGCTGCCTGGCTTTCCTGTCAATTTCATGGCAGCATGGAGCCGTGAAATTGACCAGCCAGCCAGCAGCCAATGTAAATAGCGCAGTGTCTGCACCAACATAAGCCCTGCGCCTCTCGTGGAGGTGGAGTTGTTCTGTCGGCGGAGCAGGGCACTTACAGCGGTGGGACAAGTCTGTAGTGCGGACACTGATAAAGTGAGGTTGACGTACGCTGCCTTACATGACCTGTGTAGTGTAGACCAGGCCTTATAGACAGTGAACAAGTCACTCCTTAACCTTCTCTTTGGGAAGCTAAATGGATTGAGCTCCTTGAGTCCATCACTATAAGGGGTTTCTAATCCATTCAGCATTCTGCTGCCTCTTCTCTGCCCCCGCTCAACATCCTTCAGTTGTGGGCACCAGAGCTGGACACAGGATTCCAGCAGGGTCGCACCAGTGCCAAAGACAGAGATAAAACAACCTCTCTGCTCCTACTCGAGATTCCCCGTTGATGCAGCCCATTAGCTCTTTAGGCCCCAGCATCCCCCAGGGGGCTCATGTTCAGCTGATGATCCACCCCCCAATCTTTTTCAGAGTCACTGCTTCCCAGGATAGAGCCCACTCCTGTAAATAAGGCCTTGGTGCTTTGGTCCTACATATTGTGATGTGTGCACTCCCCCCATCCCTTCCCTGTCCCCCATACTCCTGGGTCTGTGCGCTGCTGCCCCCTGCTGGATGCACTCCCACCTACACTCATGTCTGTGCCACCTTCTGCTGCCCTGCAGAGCACGAGGCTGCCCAGGGTCCAGTGCATGCGGGTCAGGCCGTTTGGGGGCAGCCCTAGTCTATCATCCCCTGCTGGCACCGGGACTGGAACGGGTGCGCCCTGGACACTCTAGCGCTGTCGCTGGGGACACCTCAGCCGCTGGGTCTTCCCCCACTCGCTGACTCGCTAGGCGAGAGCTCCCCTCAGTCTCTGTGGATGGAGCCCCAGGCCAGCTCCCATCCCGCCCCCAGCCCCTGCCACAGGGACTGGAGCTGCTCCTGCTGGGGGAGGGGCGCTGAAGCCTCCCTGCTTTGGTCTGTCTCGCTGGACCGCTCCCCTTACAGCCCCTCCTCCCTGCACCCCAAACCGTTCCCCAGCCCCCAGGAGGTGCTCTTAGCCCCCCTGAGTATGTGAGCATCACTCTGCCCCAGGGCCAGAGAGCATGGCTAGCGCCCCTACTTCCACTGTGTATGTTGCCCACCAGTGATCCCAGTTCCTGGTGGCCTCATGGCCTAAGCCCTGGACACAGTGCCAGCTCGTGCATCCCGGAGAAGCCTCATGTAGATACATGGCACAGCCAGCAACGCCCCCCCCCCCATGGCACAGCCAGCGAGGCCCCCCCAAGACATTCAGACGAAACTCCAGCCAGGCACATGAGAGAGAACCAGAGAGAGAGAGAGAGAGTTAGTTGTGTTAATTCACATGCAGGCAAGGACAAGTGATGCTCGGCGGGGGGAAGGGGGGGAACGTGGAGACACAGACACAGATATTAGTCACAAGCCAGACACAGGGCTGGTAGAGAAGCCACAACAAGACAGAGACCGGGAGGGATGGCAGAGGACCCCAGGGGGGATCCTGGCCACAGATACTGCTCTGCTCTGTGGGTAAGGGAATTGCCAGCTGGCCAAGGGGGGGGGGGGTATCCCTGATTGGGGTTCCCTGCCCCACTGATGCCATGTTTGGATTGACAGACTCCCCCTGGGCTGTAGCCTGGGCTCCCCACTCAGCTCTGACCAGGCAAGTGAGACTGGCCCAGAGGGTTTAAGGAGTGGAAAGTGTGTGGTACTGAGGGGCAGGACTCCTGGGTTCTATCCCCCAACCCCAGCTCTGAGGGGCAGGACTCCTGGGTTCTATCCCCAGCTCTGGGAGGGGCGTGGGGTCTAGTGGAAGCAATGGGGAGCTAGGACTCCTGGGTTCTATCCTGGGTATCTATTCTATCCTGGTTCTGCAAGGGAATGTCTGTCCCCCCCAGGGATCTTGATGGCCTGCTGCTGCTCAGAGGCATTTCATTGCAGCCAGTCACCACCAGACACCGACTGAAATGCCCCGTCCCCCAGGCCAGGCTGTCATCACGGGGAAGGGCCCTGTTCCTCCCCCCCACCCCATGCTGCCTCTAGATGTTGTGGCTGGGCAGCACCAACCTTCCTTGTCCCCCAGCCCTGCGCCTTCCTGCTCCTTCTGACTGAACCAGCTGGGACACCACACAGCAGCTCTTGGAGGATGCTTGAAACAGAGAAGTCAAGTGAGGGGACAGGACTCCGGGAGTCTAACCTCAGCTCTGGGTGGGTAGTGGGGTCTAGTGGGTTACAGCAGGGGATCTGGGAGCCAGGACTCCTGGGTTCTATCCCTGGCGCTCTTACGGAATCACTCTGACTTTGAAACAGACCTTTCTGCTCTTCATGACCCATCTGCAAAGTGGGGCTAGCAACCCTACTGGCTATTATACTGCAGAGACTGCCTTGGGCGGGGGCTGCTCCAGCAGAGAGGGAGCAAAGCTCCAGTTAATTCTGGTCACACAAATTGCCCCAAATGGGCCTGGGTGAAGATGGAGGCCTTGGGGAGGGGGAGGCTATGGGCCAGTATCTGCCAGGTGAGCAGAGGTTGCCTGTCGCTGGGGAGGGGACCAGCCCTGATGGGCTATGGGTGGGGCTGGGGTGGGGCCGCTCCAAGAGAATTTAGATGATCGCCAGTGAAGAAGCCCCAGACAGACAGGGGCCCTTGGTGTGTGCTACATCAGCCAATCAGCGTTGAGGGTTGGCCATTGGTGGTCTGCTAGTGGCTGCCTAGGTAGCCTGGGTTGGGTTCTGATAGGGTGAGTGAAGGTGGGCGGGGGGGCGGGGAGGGAGACACGGGGCAGCACATGTGGGGGGGCACCGACATGGCTGAAGGGGGAGCGAGTTGGCACGGGGTGGTGGTGGCCACCAGCCACTTTCCCCTGGCACTGGGGCCCTGAGCCTGACACCCAGTGGAGCCAATGGGCACCGCACACTGGCTCCCCTCTGGGGGGCTTTGGATCAGGCCTCATCGCCCAGGGAGCCGGGTCCTTTCAGTCCCCGGGTTGCTGAATCGGGGTGGAGGGGAGCCCCCTACCAGGGCGAGGAGCCCCGGGGCTGGGGACTGCACAGGCGGGAGGGGGCCAGGAGAGGAGATGGGCACACAGTGTGGGGGATTTTGGCTCCGCTCACCCCTCTAGCTCCCTCAGCCTGGGTGGGCTCCCAGCGCCAGTGGGCAGCAGAGCCTGGTTCTCTCGCTCATCTGGGCCACACCTGGCATGTCCTGACCCTGTGTGGCCTGGCCCAGGGCCTAGTCCCACAGGGCGCGGGGCGGGGGGGATGGGACAGCCTTAGGTGTGAGTGGTGAAATCACAGTTCAGTTCTGTGGGGCCTCCCACACGGGGCTGCCCCCACCCTGCTGTGCACTCCCCTCGCTGCCCTCTCCCGTCATACGACGCCCTTAACACCAACACTGCCCCCTCCTGGATGCCCTCAGGACTACATGTGCAATATGTCGCCTCCTAGGGGCGTTCCTGGCACTGCCACACCCAATGGCTTTGCTCCCTTTACCCAGGCAATGCCCTGAGTCCCTCCCTCCATGCTGCCCTGCCCGTGGCTTAGCTGGTCAGGTGCACAGCCCCAGTGCCTGCCCATGGTGCCGTGGGCGCACACACAGGCAGAGATCTCCCCCATCCCCGCTCGGCCGCCCTGCTCTCACCTTGGTGGGCCCGGAGGCTGGCTTGCTGGGGGCGTTGCGGTCGGTGTTCTGGAAGCCTGGGAGGTAGTTGAAGCTGACGCGCTGGTCGTCCATGCGCTGGCTCTGCGTGTGCGCCAGCATATCCAGGAAACTGTCCATCTCCGGCGGGGGGCTGGGGCTGTCCTCTGTGGGCGGGGCAGACGCAGGCATGAGGGAAAGGCTGGGCAGCTCCCAGAGGGGGCCATGATGCTGGGCCCATTTCCCTCCCCTTCAGGACATGGCCATGGGGCCCTCCAACACTGCCTCCCGCCTGCCACCACCACAACTCCGACTATGCCCCTCCAGGCCCGCAGTACCACCCCTACACTTACAGAGCAAACTTCCCAGAATGCACCTGGCCACTTGTGTAATGGTGCCCGCAGGGCTGGCAGTTCCTTGCTGACCTGCAGCAGGTGACATGCCCAGCCCCAGGTTGGCAGAATCCCACAGGGCTCTCATTGGGACTAAAGTTTCCAAGCCCCAGTGCTGGACTCCTCAGTTTCCTGTAGCAGGGAGTTCCACAGGCCATCCACCCCTTCAGGGACCCATGTTGTCCTAGGGCTTAGCTACACTTGCAGCTGTAGAGCGCTTTGGGTTAAACCAGCCTTCGGAGAGCGCAGTAGGGAAAGCGCCGCAGTCTGTCCACACTGACAGCTTCAAGCACACTGGCAGCGGCATTAGGAGCGGTGCATTGTGGGCAGCTATCCCAGGGTTCAAGTGGCTGCAACGTGCTTTTCAAATGCAGAGGGTGGGGGGGAGTATGACAGGGAGTGTGTTGTGTGTATGTGGGGGGAGAGAGAGTGGGTTTTTGGGGTGCTAAGTGTGTGTCAACACGCTATCTTGTAAGGTCAGACCCCCCTCACCCTCCGCCTCTCTCTCACTCACTCAAAGCAAACAGTAAATGTTTGCTTTGTCTCGGATCAGAGAAGCAGAGAAGCAGCCGGCTGTCAGAAACGGAGCTTCGAAAAGGCACTTCCGCACTCCTGCAGCCCAGTTCACGACAATAAGAGTGGCCACTTGCCTTAAGGGGATTATGGGACTTTCTGGAGGTCAATCAGAGCGCAATAACGCAACTCCTCGTCCACACTGACGCTGGGGCGTCTCACCCAATACGCATCAGACATGAATCCTCTTGCCGAGGTGGAGTACCAGGAGCACTCCAGCCAGGGAGTCCGAGCGCTCTCCGTGCCTGGCCAGTGTGGATGGAGAGTAAGGCAGAGCGCTCTGGGAGGCTTTATTGCAGTATAACCTGCAAGTGTAGCCAAGCCCCTAGAGCTGAGCAGTCCTTGCTGAGCCTATTCCCACCCCTATAGCCACGTCTGCTGCTGGGCGAGTGGGCAGGCATAGAGACGGAAGCTGTGACCTCTGGCTCTAACCCCCCCTGCCCCTGCTCCCCGCCAGGACTCACGCTTCTCCGGGTCAGCACCGCTCTTGCTATGCACGATCTGGATGTTGCAGCGCTGCTCGTCCATGCGCCCGCCCTGCACGTGGGTCAGCAGGTTGAAGAAGCCTTCCTGCTCTGGGGAGGCCGACTGTGAGGGGAGAGAAGGGGGCGGGTGAGATGCCCCCGAGTGACACAGCGCCCCCAGCCTTCCTGCTGTGAGACCCTCCCCTGGGCACAGGCTGCCCCCCGAGAATGTCCCCATGTACAGCACCCCCTGGAGCCCCAGGCCCCAGCATTCAGCCCCTCTGCGGAGCTCAGCACTAGGGGGAGTTCACAGGCCCACAAGGGACTCCAGCAGGGACCAAGCCCACAGCCTGAGATGGAGACAGCCCCAGCCCAGCAGCAGCTCCCCCTCCCCCGCAAGGATACAACCCCTGTAAGGCTTCAGACCTTCCCCAGGCCACCTCCCACCAGGGCCTCATCCTGCACCCTCCCTCCCTTGCCTGGACCAAGGCCCCTCCAAACAACAGTCACTAAAGCCATCAGAGCAATCTGTGCCACAACTGAACTGGGAGACCGCCCAGGCCGCCCAGTGTTGGGGGGGTCACAGCCTCCCAGACCCCCTCTCAGAGCCTGGACAGTGGCTGTAGGTGGGGCATCTCCCATCCTACCCCAGCACCCCCACTCCCCTGTCTCCCAGGGCAAAGCAAGCAGGTTCTGTTCCCTTCTCCTGGGCACAGAGAGAAGGTCCCAGCCGGTCCCAGCCCCTCCTGCCCCCCCCCCCAACATTTTAGCTAATTTTAGTTAATTTCCAGGCACTCAGTGGTGTTAAGTGAGTTGCTAATCCAGCCTCTGCCCAGCCAGTGCCCCTGCACTATGGCAGTGCTCACCCCCGGCTGGTGATGCGGGACAGGGCTTCGCACCGAACCGTGGCTTGGGCCCTGCAGATCACATGGAGCCAGGCGACTACGGCTGTGCCCACGAGCTATTCAAGAGGCTTTGCCCAGGTCCCTGCCTGCTGGGATCAGGGCCCTGCCCCATGCTGGGATTTCTAGGGGACCCTCGCCATGGTGTCCGGCACCAACAGGGTGTCGAGGCCAGAGCAGGAGAGTTCTGTAAAGGGGGTTCAGCCCCCCAAATGAAGGGAAGAGCTCGGCTCCAAGTGGGTAGTGCTGGCTGAGGGACCTCTGGGGTGCCAGCAACGGGCACCCAGGATTGGGCAAGGCAGGGAGCAGCCACCAGCCCCGGCGAGGTGCGAGGAGCCTCGTCCCGCCTGCTTGGATCTTGGCCTCCCTGCCTCCCCCAGGCCAGCTAGTGTGGCTGTTGCTGCCAATGGCCCCACACACACACTGTCCCGCTGCCCACCCACCTGCCTCACCCCCTGGCGCTGCAGCCTTTGGCCCGCCTCCTCCCTCCACAGCCAGCCCTGCCACCCCTTGTGCTGCCAGTCGTAACACACTCACTCCAGCTGTGCCCGCCCACCCTCCGCAGCAATCCTGAGTGGCACTGCAACCCCTTGTTCACCCGCCCCCCAGGGCTCCCCGCTGCGCTGCCCCAATGCAAGCCTGTGTCGTATGGGTCCGAGGCGGGGGTTATGATCTCCACTAGCTGTTTGGTGCCCAACTCTCCTCGTCCTTCCCTCCCAGGCTCTTCCCCTTCAGCCCTGCTCTGATCACGTCTCGTCAGCCCCGCCTTTGCTCTGCCAATGGCCACCTCCATTGCATGCCACTCTGCTGCTTGCTCCCACGCTGCCCCTTGGGCACAGAACCCTCCAGTCATCTACAAAGCCCCCCCGGCCCAATCCCTCCATGGGTCTGGGCCACCTCCCAGTCAGCATCAGCCTGCCCAGCCCCATGGAGCCCCTCCGCTAAGGAGCAGGCCTATTCATGGCCTCTCTGCTAGAGAAGTTTCCCAGGGTGAGTTTGCGGGAGGGTAAAATGCCATAGACAGTATAATAGCCTGCAACTGCTGCTGCGCTGCTGCCAACTTAATGGAGTTGCTCCTTTTGCTCATGTGCAGTGGGGTTGAAGGGTGTGAGTTCAAACCTTGCTGGGGAGGAGAAGCTGGTGCTATGATACCTTCAGTATACTGCCGAAACAATTGCAAGGCATGTGCGCCTAAAGCTAATGGGTGTGTGTGTGTCTCTTAACCTTTAGGGGGCTTGTCCTCCAGCTTCTCTCTCCAACCAGAAGGGCTAGAACCAGCTTTTTAACCAGAAGCTGCAAGTCTCCTGTCAACCCTGCGGTTCCCCTGACTCCAGGAGCTGGGGCATGAGAAGCTCCAAATACCACGTGCCTCACCGCAGAGTTGGCTGCGTCGGTCTCAGCCCTTCAGGGCTGGCCCTGGCTTTGGTTCTGTGTCTGGCAAGCATCCCCTGGCTGGGGCCGTAGGTGCAGGGAACAAGATGGCAGCTGTTGACTGGCACCCGGCAGCACCCAGCACCCGTGTGGCACTAGAAGGGGAGGAAAAGCCCAGCTCTAACTGCAGGGCATTAGCCAAGGTGGGCTGGGTCCCTGCTCTGACCACTAGCTAGCGGTGCCTTTCTCTATGGTGTCTGGAGTCTCTGGGCAGGATAGCTGGCACAGGGGGCAGAGCTGGGGGGCCTGGCCCCCAGAAGCTCATGTTTGGGTGATGAATGGTGCTCGGGGGAGCAGGGGCTGCCATTGGCTTGGCCAGCCCAGCGCTGCCCCAAGGGTGAGGGAGAGGGTCCATGCCTGCCCTCGGGGGAGGGACCACCACGAACACCCAATCCCACCCCCGCCTGCTCACAACCTGCCTCAGATCCCCTCCCCCATCCAGCCCACGTGCAGACCCCAGTCTCCGAACCCTGCCCCATTGGGCAGGGGCCCAGGAGGGAGAATCGTAGGCCCAATTTCACCCTAACGAGGTGCCAGTTCCTTTGTGTTTCCAACCCCCCCACCCCTTGCCCTGCCCCCTTGGGTACGCCTGGCCTGCGCTCACACGCCCAGCACGCAGCACCAGTGCCCTTCAGCCCAGTGCCAGGGCATGGCACACTGCACAACCCCCTCAGGTACGGGCCTCTCCCTCTTGAGCTCTCCTTTGACCTGCCTCCACTTTGCCCAAAGCTTTCCAGTAACGAGGGGCCCAGCCTAGAATCCAATATTGTAAGGGGGGGTCACGCTGCAGCTGGGCAGAGGGGCCCCTACCCTGCACCCCACCCCCATCCTGCCCCAGTGTTATTTGCTGCCCTTTCCATCGCTGCTCCCCAGCACTTTCCCTTCCACTCGACATCCCACCGCTGCCTGCCTGGGTCTTGCTCCCGTGCTCGGGGTCACCCCAATCACCAGGTTTGAGATCAGGACGAACCCTTCCCCCAGGGCAGACTGGCAAAGGGGTGTGGCTCCCCTGCGGGTATCATCTGGGCACGCCTCATCATGTCGCAGGGGGCCCGGCGGGGCATTGGTGGCACCTTGGTCTCTCCTGTTCTCTGCCTGTGGCACACAGCAGCTTGGTCTCCTGGGGGCTGAAATGCTTTAGCTGAACTGGAGTGGTTGGGCTCAACAGAGGGAGGGCTGGTGGCCCGTTCTATTCAGGCCAGAGTAGCTGATCTGATCATCCCTTCTGGCCTCAACCTCTGCGAAAGTATCTGCTGTTTTGGCTTCTTATTCTTGAGCATAAACGCTAGGGGGATATTGGTGGGTAGACGCTACAAAGAAACGTGCGTTTGCGTTTGGTGCTCTGCATTTCCCAGCACCATCATTCTCTTTGGCAATGTATCCACGGAGCTGGAGACCCCTCGGGGTTTGGATGGGGTGTTGTTAAGTGGGTGTGCGTTGCCATGCTGGGAGTTTAGTTGTCCGGCTGTCCTCGCCCACCGCTAGAGACTGACACAGCCCTGGCCAGCCACACGCACGCAGAACCGGCTGGGAGATGAAGCGAGACAAATTGAGACACGAAACAAGGCACCGTTTGTTAATAGTGTGAGTGAGATTCTCCCAAGACCTGCTCAATTAATTAATGCAGGCGAGTCCTAGGGCCTGTGGTATACGGGGGCGGGGGGCAGACTAGATGGTCACAATGGTTCCTTCTGGCCTTGGAATCTAGGACAATTGGGAGTTACAAGGTTTCTCAAAGGACTCACTGGTGGGTTCTGGTTTCTTTCCTGCCAGGTTATGAGCTTTTAGGCCCATTTGCAAGCACTGATGGCTAGAAGCAGCCTGTATAATTTTTTGAATGAAAGCAGAGCCTTTGATGGACTCACGGGCCTCCTGGAGCTGGGGACTTCAGAGAAGCACCAAATATCCTGAGACTCGTGAAAAAAACAGGTGAACTGGCGACAGCAGAATGAGGAAAAGACCAAGCAGCATTTGCGGAGGTTTTGCTTTTTTTGGTTTCCCCATCTTCCTTCCGCATCCTACGGGCCAGAGAGCCTTGCCCAGTGGTCACTGCACCATGCCCAGAGCTTCCACTTGAGCTGGAGCCGATTTTTGCAAATGACACCCCGTCTCGACATGAAGCCTCCGAGGGAAGGAGACTCCACCACATCCCCGGGCCAGTTGCTCCCCTGGTTGTTTCCCGGCACCATGGCCAGTTAGTGCTGAATTTGTCTTGCTTCAGCTTCCAGCCATCGGATCCTGTTCTGCCCTTTTCTGCTGGATTGAAGGGCCCCGGGCTGCCGGAAAGCACCTGTCCCTGGAGTCGCGTGTAGCCCGGGTCCGGTCACCTCCGAGCCGTCTCTTGGAGAAATGGAATGGACTGAGCTCCGTTACTCCCCCACGCCAGGGCAGGCTTCCCAGACCTTGAATCTAGTCTGAGCCCTTGCCAATTTGTCACCCTCCTTCAGGCCAGGTCTACACATCAGACCTGTATCGGGATAGCTGCGTCGCTCGGGGGTGTAAAAATCCACCCCCTGAGCGACGTCGTGACACCGAGCTAAGTCCCTGTGTAGCCAGCGCTATGTCGACCACTCGGGGAGGTGGATTAACAACACCGGCGGGAGAGCTCTCTCCAGTCCAGCGTCTTCGTTAAAGCAGCGCATCAGCGCAGCTGCAGCAGCCTTGCCCTCAGTATCCAGTGATGGTCTCAGTGCCATATACAGAGGTAACCTCCCTACCCCCGCTGCTACTGAGATTCCCCTGCTTAGCCACAGCAGGACGGCATTAGCCCTCTTAGCCACAGCTCCTAGTCAGCTGGTTCCCACCATGACCCCATAGTCCCTGTCAGCGCTTCCCTAGCCTTTAATTGTGACCTACATTCTCTGCTCCTAGATGCATGACCTTGCATTTGGCTGCATTAAAGGCGCGTCGTTCACAAGCCCGGCTTACCAAGCGACCGGGCGCGCTCAGTATAACTGACCTGACCGCTCTGCAGTCTGTGGGTCAGTGGCAAACGTTACTAGCCAGGAGAGAGACATTGACTAGCACGGGGCTGAGATCACAGCCCCGCCACTCGAAACACCAGGCCCCATTTGCAATTACTTGTTGAGACTGATCGGGGATTTTTTAATCCATTTAATAAGGGCTGAACTGGTTTTGTATGTTACAAATGCAAATAATCCTGCTGTGCTGGCCTGCAGGTGAGAGGTGGTTGTGCAGCCGAGCGGATGGATCTGATCTACAGTAATATGACTGAGCTCTTGTCAGCCATAGCTCTTAACGCACTTTACAAAGGAGGGCAGCAGCATTATCCCTATTTTACAGATGGGGAAACTGAGGCACAGAGCAGTGGCATGTCTGGGCCAGGGTTACTGAGGAGGCCAGTGGCCAAATCACTGAGTCCCAGTAAACCGCTCTATCCCCTGGACCAAACTGCTCTATCCCAGATTCCCAGATGGACACTGGCCGACCACATGACGGCAGAGTTTGCAATCGGTGGGAAATCTGCAGCCCAGTGATCTATTTGCATATTTCTCAAAACACAAAAAGCACCAGGGCCCAGCTCCTTAATGGGACTTAGGCGCCTAACTCCCACTGATTTCAATTAGGCACCTAAATCCCTTTGATGTGAATGAGGCACCTAAGTCCCTTTGAGGATCGGGGGCCCAGGCACCTCCTACTGCACCCAGCCAAAGTCAGCATTCTGTTACAAGCCATGCCCGCGGTGCGGCTGTCCTGGTGCCCGCCTCACCCTGTCTGTGCTGCTGCTTCCGCCACAACCTCCCACCCCCATCTTGGTGCAAAGTACCCTGGGAAATCTCCAGCGCCCCGCGGGGGTTGGCGCATGAGCCAGTGACACCCACCACCCTTCTCTAGAGCGAGTGTGTGGCACCCCCGCAGAGCTGCGCTGGGGAGTGGGGCTGTGCAGCGGCTGGAGGGTCACCCGGCCGCACCAGGTGTCTGTGTCGTGGCATTAGATGGTCTGACCCCTGCACCACACCAGTGTGAGATTTTCCTGGCCTTGCTCACTGGGCCTAAGGAACAGAACGGGCTGCAAGTGGGGGAGGGACAGGGGTCAGGAGGGGTCATCTCTGCCACAACCCCCCCAGTCTATTGGGGTTGGGCGAGGGGTTCGCTGTGGACCAGCTCTTTCTGCCTCCAGAGAGTTTGGGGGTGAGGGACGGATGGGGGCAAACAGCACTACAGTCTCTGCCCGGGGTCTAGTCAGAAACGGGAGCTCCTGGAAATCTCAGAAGAGAGCCCCAGTCCCATGGGGGGAGCCCCAGCTTCACTGGCGGGAGCCCCAGTCCCACTGGGACCCCAAGGCTCTGGCCTTTCAGGGAAGCACCCCAAATCTGGGGAAATTCCCCATCCTCTGTCCTCTGAGCCTTCCAGGGACCCAGGGTGTGGGAGAGGAGGGGGCTGGGCAGAGACAGATGGCATCTCTGGCCACACTGACCAGCAGCTCAGAGGCAAAGGGGAGGGAGGTGGGAGCAGGCAAGAGGAGTCGCCGGATGTCCTGAGCAGGCAGGAGAGAGCAAAGCCAGGTTGGGTGACCAGATGTCCCAATTTTATAGGGACTGTCCTGATATTTGGGGCTTTTTCTTATATAGGCTCCTATTACCCCCCACCCCCTGTTCTGATTTTTCACACTTGCTGTCTGATCACCTCAAGGTCAGGCTGGGGCTCCCCAGAAGGCCCAGCCCCCAAGGCCGTGCTCAGGCTGGGCACCAGGTATTCAAGGCCCAGGCAAGGCGTGAGGGGACCCGGGGCCTGTGGGCCAGAGAGGAGGTGACCTGTGGGGAGCAGCCAGCAGGTGGCACGGGCAGCAAGGTCCTGTCCCCAGCCAGGACGTGGTGGGACGAACCAAGGGGACAGAGCCACTGGGATGCCACCGGGAGGCGCTGTGCTGCACAGGCCCGGGAATTGAGGGATTATGGCTCCGCGTCGGAGTGAGAAAGGCGTTAGAGAGTGAGCACGGGAAGCCCTGCCCTGTGTTATGCAGTGATGTTTGCACCAGACACCTGAGCCTGGACTCCCTCTAAACACAGTGGGGCCAAAATCCACAACTGATGTAAATTGGCATCACTCCATCTGTGTCAATCTCCCCCACAGAAATCAACGGAGTGAAACCGATTTACACCAGCTGGGGATCTGGCCTCACTGACTCCAATGGAGCGAGGCCGGTTTACATCAGCGGGGGCCTGGCCTGAGATATTTGTCTCACACTGGGCAGGTCAGAGCAGGCTGATTTCTCTGCAGTTTGAAGTGACTCAGACAAGGGCTCCTGAATTCAGATCCCCTATGGTATGTGCCAACACAGCTCCCCCACCACCACCTATCCAGCCCCTGCCAGGAGGGGGACCAGCCCCTGCTGAGCCCGGGCACTGGGGGTCACAGCTGATTCCAGCTGACTTCCGTCCCTATCTGCATTACACTTGATGGTGTTGCCAGGGGAATGCCAGTCCCGTGGGCTCATTGCAGGAGCTCACAGGGGCCAGGGAGCCCAGGCCGGGGGGGCCAGATGGACAGATCTCACTGTAGTGGGAGAGATCCCCATGTGATCCAGGCCCCGGCGACCTTGGCAGCAGGCTGAGAAGTGCCAGCTTGTCTGATAATGTCCTTGGGGTGACGTGCTCCCACGTCCCTGCCACAGGCGGGCAGCCTCACTCCCCACCATGGAGGAATGTCCCAGTGGGGCTAGAGCCGGGAGCCTCGCCTGGAGCGAGACTCAGCGGTGGGCTGCCAGGTGGCTGTGAGCGCCCCACTCTTTGATCACTAGGGATTTGCCTCCTGCCACACCCCATGGCTGATCTGCGCCCCTGGGGGGCTGAGACCTGGGCGGCGTGCCCTGAAGAGTTGGCACGGAGCCACGCCAGCAGTTACACATCTCCTGGCCACTCACTCCCCCACTCCCCCATCAGCCGTGGTGCTCGGCTCCCCCGAGCTCTGATGCTGGAGCACTCACACGGTGATTGCGTGACACCGAGGGACCCATGGGCACAGACAGACTGGAGACAGAGAGCGCAGAGTGCCAGGGCAGGTCAGTTGAGAGGTGGGAAGGAAAGAAATGGGGGAATTGGGCAGCCTGGGAGCAAGATCCTGCCCCATGATCACTCCCCCCGGTCCCACCTTGTGCAATGCCTGCTACTAACCAATACACATGGTGCTGCCCTGAGCACAGGCTGGGGACCAGAACCACAGTGCCATCCTCGGCTCTGCATCATCCTTTCCCTCATGTTGGGATGGCTTGGCCCCAGACAGGAGTCGAGTGCCACAGCTCCAGGAATCCTTGGCAGTCAGGCCTGTACACTGACCATTAGACCCTGCTGCCCCTCTAGGGCCTGCCCTGAGTCCTTGGGCTGCCCTGTCAGCCCCATGGACCCCTGGCCTCAGGCCTTTTGCCCCACAGGGGTCAGTGCCCTACACCGTCCTCTCCCTTGCGCTCTCAGCCCTGCGAGGTGGTGGGGCCTGTATGCAAATTGCCCTGGGCGGAGGGCTCAGAACAACAGCCCCTGGGGACCCCCCAGTTGTGCTCCATCCCCAGTGACCCCTGTATTATAACCTACCAGGCACCAGTGCCCACAGCCATGGGCAGCACCAGCTGCAGTCCCCACCCGGACCTGACAGGAGGGCAGGTCAGACGTCCTGGATGGGCTGAGATGCCCAACAAGACCAATGTGCCGATCGTAATAGACCAGCTCATAACAAGACACTCCAGGAAGTTTTTGGAGAGTGTTGGGGACAACTTCCTGGTGCAAGTGCTGGACAAACCAACTAGGGGCCGTGCTCCTCTTGACCAGCTGCTCACAAACAGGGAAGAATTTGGTAGGGGAAGTAGAAGTGGGTGGCTACCTGAGCAGCAGTGACCATGAGATGGTCGAGTACAGGATCCTGACAAAAGGAAGAAAGGAGAGCAGCAGAATACAGAGCCTGGGCTTCAGAAAAACAGACTTTGACTCCCTCAGGGAACTGGTGGGCAGGATCCCCCGGGAAGCTAATATGAGGGGGAAGGAGTCCAGGCTGTATTTTAAAGAAGCCTTTTTGAGGGCGCAGGAACAAACCATCCCGATGTGCAGCAAGAAAAGCAAATATGGCAGGCGACCAGCTTGGCTAAACAGTGAAATCTTCGGTGAGTTTAAACACAAAAAGGAAGCTTACAAGAAGTGAAAGCTTGGACAGATGACTAGGGAGGAGTATAAAAATATTTCTCGAGCATGCAGGGCTGTAATCAGGAAGGCCAAAGCACAGTTGGAGTTGCAGTGAGGAAGGTATGTGAAGGGTAACAAGAAGGGTTTCTACAGGTATGTTAGCAACAAGAAGAAGGTCAGGGAAAGTGTGGGACCCTTACTGAATGGGGGAGGCAACACAGTGACAGATGATGTGGAAAAATCTGAAGTACTCCATGCTTTTTTTGCCGCGGTCTTCACAGACAAGGTCAGCTCCCAAACTGCTGCTTTGGGCAGCACAGTATGGAGAGGAGGTGAGCAGCCCTCAGTGGTGAAAGAACAGGTTAAGGACTATTTAGAAAAGCTGGACATGCACAAGTCCCTGGGTCCAGATCTAATCCATCCAAGGGTGCTGAGGGAGTTGGCGGATGTGATTGCAGAGCCATTGGCCATTATCTTTGAAAACTCGTGGCGATTGGGGGAAGTCCCGGATGATTGGAAAAAGGCAAATATAGTGACCAGCTTTAAAAAAGGGAAGAAGGAGAACCTGGGAAACTACAGAAACTACCCGGCAAAATCATGGAGCAGGTCCTCAAGGAAACCATTTTGAAGCATTTGGAAGAGAGGAAGATGATCAGGAACAGTCAATATGGATTCACCAAGGGCATGTCATGCCTGATCAACCTGATTGCCTTCTACGATGAGATAATTGGCTCTGTGGATATGGGGAAAGCAGTGGACGTGATATACCTTGACTTTAGCAAAGTTTTTGATATGGTCTCCCACAGTATTCTTGCCAGCAAGTTAAAGAAGTATGGATTGGATGAATGGACTATAAGGTGGATAGAAAAGTGGCTAGATCGTCGGGCTCAACAGGTAGTGATCAATGGCTCGATGTCTAGTTGGCAGCCAGTATCAAGTGGAGTGCCCCAGGGGTTGGTCCTGGGGCCAGTTTTGTTCAATATCTTCATTAATGATCTGGAGGATAGGATGGATTGCACCCTCAGCAGGTTCACGGATGACACTAAACTCGGGGGAGAGGTAGATACACTGGAGGGTAGGGATAGGGTCCAGAGTGACCTAGACAAATTTGAGGGTTGGGCCAAAAGAAATCTGATGAGGTTCAACAAGGACAAGAGCAGAATCCTGCACTTGGGAAGGAAGAATCCCATGCATTGCTACAGGCTGGGGACTGACTCGCTAAGCAGCAGTTCTGCAGAAAAGGACCTGGGGATTACAGTGGATGAGAAGCTGGATATGAGTCAGCAGTGTGCCCTTGTTGCCAAGAAGGCTAACGGCATATTGGGCTGCATTAGTAGGAGCATTGCCAGCAGATCAAGGGAAGTGATTATTCCCCTCTATTCAGCACTGGTGAGGCCACATCTGGAGTATTGTGTCCAGTTTTGGGCCCCCCACTATAGAAAGGATGTGGACAAATTGGAGAGAGTCCAGCGGAGGGCAATGAAAATGATTAGGGGACTGGGGCACATGACTTATGAGGAAAGGCTGAGGGATCTGGGTTTATTTAGCCTGCAGAAGAGAAGAGTGAGGGGGAATTTGATAGCAGCCTTCAACTACCTGAAGGGGGATTCCAAAGAGGATGGAGCTCGGCTGTTCAAAGTGGTGGCAGATGACAGAACAAGGAGCAATGGTCTCAAGTTGAAGTACGGGAGGTCTAGGTTGGATATTAGGAAAAACTATTTCACTAGGAGGGTGGTGAAGCACTGGAATGGGTTACCTAGGAAGGTGGTGGAATCTCCATCCTTAGAGGTTTTTAAGGCCCGGCTTGAGCAGGGGGTTGGACTAGATGTCTCTTCCTGAGGTCTCTTCCAACCCTAATCTTTTATCATTCTATGAACTGCCACAGAGCAACAGCACCTCAATCCACTCCGCTGGTCTCTGTGCCCCACTNCCTAGGGAGGTGGTGGAATCTCCATCCTTAGAGGTTTTTAAGGCCCGGCTTGAGAAGGGGGTTGGACTAGATGTCTCTTCCTGAGGTCTCTTCCAACCCTAATCTTTTATCATTCTATGAACTGCCACGGAGCAACAGCACCTCAATCCACTCCGCTGGTCTCTGCGCCCCACCGCAGACCAATGGCCCCTCTATCCCAGTATCCCGCCCCAGACCAGACCAATGGGCCCATCTCGCCTGGTATCTGTGACCCAAGAACCTCATAATGCCAACTGACATGGGGGTTACAGAAATCTCATGAGCCTGGCGTGTATATTCTCGTTCCCCAATGAGCGGGGGGCAGTCGGGGGTGGTCCCTGAAAGCAGGTATCCCACTGGTCAGTAATGTTGTCGAGAGATGTGGATACAGCTCCCAGGTAAGGAGTTAGGTGTAGACACTGAAAATATGAGTCAGTCACCAGCAAAGGTGAAAGGCAGGTTTTTCTCCAGACAGGAAGGGAGAAACGTGGATTGTTGTTGGGATGTTAATCTGATGGCTGTCTATTTACATAGGAAGTCACATGGTAATGAAGAAAGGTGAAGTCACCAGCACAGAGGAAAACACAAGAGGGGTGGGGGGTGGGGTACCTTGTCTATATGCAAAGACAATGAACTCTGAGGTAGATGTAGGAGTGTGTTTACATTCAGAAAGATGGGATCTCAGCCAATCTGGATTGGAAACGGTGTGGAGGACTTTGGGCGCTGCACATAGGTTAGCCTGAGTTCAGTGCCTAGAAAGCGCGTTCTGTTCTGTGTAACTGTTTGGTCCCAATACCCTCACTCACTCTCTCTTGAATCTTTGATGATCAGTGTTGGGATGGTGCCAAATTATTATGATGAATTGTTGTGACTGATATGAATGAATGTGGTGAACATGGCTTGGTGCGTCTGAATTTACTAGAGGATTCTGAGAGCAGGATTCTCTTAGTATCAGGTTGTTGATATGGAAATTTTCTGAGAGTGCTGAGATTTCACTTGGATGGTGAATTGAGACTCTATCCGTGTGTGTGTTTCAATAGGAAACTTTGGAGCATGTCAGCTGATGACCAGCTCACCAAGTAAAGAAAACGCAAGAACACACCATCAGTGAACTTGGCACAGACTGACCTGGTCAAAATGACCCGTTTGGATGACATCACACTAACAGCTCAAGTGAATGACTGATGAGAAGGTAAACATCATCTGATCTTTGGTCTGTGTTTGTTTGCGGCTCTCTTCTAAAATATTAATTAGAAAAACCAGTAATGAAACGCCCACAGGGCATATTTCTGGGACATGTGACTCCTTTGAGAACAAGAGGTATAAATGCTAAGCAGAGTAAATGAGTTAGTTCCCCAATTAACCTCTGAAGAGGTCTGTGACGCTGTAAGACAGAGGGTCTAAGGGTAGCCAAGACCCTGCTACGAGGGACTTTTGTAGGACTTTTGAACCAGAGGGCCTGGGGGTAACCAAAACCCTGCTTCAGGAGCCATTTGTCGGACCGAGTACTTGAGAGGGGAAGAGAAGAGAGGAAAAGAAGTCTCCATCTAGGACTGGTAGCTACACCTGCTTTGTTTGCCAATCAGGATACTGTGTAAGGCCAACATAATTACTGGGGGTTTATGCTTGGGGAATTGAGGCTTATTACGGAGACGTATTATATAACCTTTCACTACTTGTATGATTCTTCCTCAAACAAATTGCTGTGCATTGAGCAAACCGAACCTGAATTTTCACTGGTACCGGTAACAATCTGCCCAGCTGTGGGCCATTAAATATCCGTTTCAACAATCAGCTGACTCTGGTTTTCAGGATCAGTACATCCCAGTGCTGTGGTGTGAAGCCAAGCACGGGCCCTGATCTGAACCTGATAGGCTGGCGTGTGCTGCTCCTTTGGGAGCAGCAGAGCTGGGAGTAGCCAGTGTCTGGGGCTGGGTGCCACAGGGGAATGCTTCCAAGGGACTCGGGCCCTGGGGTGCCCCCGCTGTTAACCTGCCAGGCCAGGCCAGGGCTTGCACAGCTCAAGTGGCTAATGGGCTGGTGGTGTCAGGGAGCTGCCACCCAGCTAAGCACAAGCAAGACTCTCTCATGCTGGAGGCCGGGGGGGACTCATGTCCTGGGTACACCGAGAATTGTCACAGTGTCTCCCCCATCCCTGCTGCCACAACTACTTCAGGTAGAAAACCTGAAACTGCCAGAATACTCTCAAATGGACAGATTGTCGAAAGATCTCAGTGCCCAGCTGCTCCATTGGTCCCGGGGGCTGGGGATTCTCTGTTCTCAGTGTGCGCTGTTCTCAACTGTCCTCTCTCTCAGGGGCTGTGCAGCAATAAGGGCCCTGATCTCGGCTGGGTTCTGGGCAGCAACCGGCACAACGGGGGCCCTGATCTCAGCCAGGGTCTGGGCAGCAACTGGCACAACGGGGGCCCCGATCTCAGCCTGGGTCTGGGCAGCAACCGGCACAACGGGGCCCTGATCTCGGCTGGGTTCTGGGCATTGCCTGGCACAATGGGGACCCTGATCTCAGTCAGCATCCTCCAGTGGAAAATGGACAAGGTGCCTTGACCTTGGCCAATGGGATCCTGGCTTTAGGGCCCTGGCAGGAGGGGCTGGATGATGCGTGATTGATGAGGAGTCACATGGTTTAAGATAGTGATGGGTTCCGGGCACCCCCTAGAAGGGAAAGGCCCCGTGTCCCATTCCCTGCCCTCAAACCAGCCAAAAATCACGTGTGGGGTTGTGGGCAGAATGGGCAGCCATAGTGCATCATGGAGCAGCTTGGATATGGTGAGGGTGGAGTGGGCATGGAGCCAGAATAGCTGGGCCCGGAGTGTGTGGAGGTGGGCAAAGAACCAGCACTGTAAGGTCTGAGGCCTTTTTTCTGCAACCATATTAGGACAGCAGCAGCCATGAGCCAAGAAGCGGAAAGTCACATTCTCACATTCCATCTAAATTATATCAGAACAATGTAATGCTGGGCTGTTAAGAAGGCGATTCCGTCCTACTAGTGCCCACCATCACCAGGCAAAGAAACTGATCTTAAGGGGGTTAAAGAAAACTTTGTTTGATAGCATCCTGTCTGGCAAGGACTCATCAGCAGTATGGGTGCGAAATCTCTACTTTATTGTTTTGCCTTGCTGGTCCCCACTTCTCCAGTGTTTGTCTGTCTGGTTTCTGTCCCGTTCTTTGCTTGTTTCTGTCTGTTACATAACTAATTTCACAAGGTGTACATCAACTAAGGTGGTGGGGTACGACTGGGTAAAGAATTGTTTCACACTCTGTTCGGATTGGTCAGAGAATTATTTTGTAATACTTCAGTAAAATGATTGGCTCAGGTAGAGCTAAGCAGGACTGAAGTTTCACTATATAAATTGGGGAACCAGCTCCAGGACACAGTCCAAGAGCAGAGCTGCCAGACCTCAACACCCTGCCAACCACACCGGGCAGAAGCTGGAGGCCCAGGACGATCTGATCCCGACTGGCCAGCAGGGAAAGTTTGTCTGCCTTAGTGGGAGTGATGGGCATTGTATGCGCAGCGTGTGTATTCTGTTCTGGTGACTGTTAATACATAGAGGGTAAGGAGGATATTACTGTGTAAGGCCCCACAAACCTGCAGAAGATTATGCCCTGAGCCCTAGGAACAGGGTACGGGTAGGTGCCTTTCGCTGGAGCTCTAGGAATGGGGAAAGGCTGGGGGTGCCTAAATGAACTGGGTTATGCCTTGAGCCCACAGAAGGGTAAAGGTGGGGAGCCCTAGAGTGTGCGGGTAACAGCACAGATGGGCATAGCGCAGGCAGAGGTGGGCATGGGGCCAGCACAGCTGGGAATGGCGCGGTAACATGTCCCATACAGTATAAACATTTTCTCCTTGTTAATCTCTCAAATGCTCCCCAACAATCCTCCTCTCCAACCCCTTCCCCTCATCTCCAGCCAGCTCCTTCTCTCTCTGTTCTCAGTGTGCGCTGGCTCTCCTCTGAGCCCGCCTGGCTCTCCTCTGGAGCCCCCTCTGCTGACCAATCTAGTCCCTGGACTCCCAGGCCAAGGGGGTGCTCGAGCCCTGTGGAGCCCCCCAGAGGGACAGGGTGCTGGACTGCCCAGTACCCCGCAGTGGGAGGGGGGTTTGGGTGCCCTCTAAAGCCCCCCAGGGAGGCTGGCGTCCATGCCATGACCCCCTGGGGAGTAGGGATGGTCCCTCACTCACCCCGCTGGATGGGTTGGAGGCCGGTGATGGCTCCTTTTTCTCCTCCTCCTCGGCTTTGGCTTCTACCGTGGTCATCCTGAGCCTGGCGCTGCTGCCAACCAGTGCCCCAAACTCTGCGCTGACAGCTCCTCACCCCACAGCCGCTTCTCACTCCCAAGGTGAGTGTCCAGAGAGCCCTCCTCGGTGCCGTGCCCTGCCCCTGCCTGTGCCCGCCACAACAGCCCCAGGTGCCCGTCGGCATTAGCGATTTATAGAGCGCTCCTGCTCCCCTCCCCCGGACGACCCGGTGCCACCCCCCTGGCCTTCCCTCCCCCGCAGCCTTGCTCTGCCCACCCGGATCCAAATCCATATTTTAATAAACAGGCATCCAATCTGCTCGTCCATCAGATCCCCGTAATCTGCATAAAGATTATCCCGGATAATTGTCTCAAAAAAGCCACCCGCGCGCTTCGTTAGCATGCGTAAGTGCGCGCGGTGGTGGTGGTGGTGGTGGGGGGAGTGTGTGCGCACGAGCGAGCNAAGATTATCCCGGATAATTGTCTCAAAAAAGCCACCCGCGCGCTTCGTTAGCATGCGTAAGTGCGCGCGGTGGTGGGGTGGGGTGGGGGGGGAGTGTGTGCGCACGAGCGAGCCAGCTGCTGGGGTGGCTGGCCAGGGTCTGCGCCCCCAGGGGCACCAAACCCCCCCCCCCGTCCAGAACTGGCACCAGCCTCCCACTTTGTGCAGAACCAGCACAAGATCCCTCCCACTCTGACCCAGCCCCACAACCAGCCCCACTTTAATGTGTTTGTGGGGGCGGTCCAGTGGTAAAGGCTGGGGGGGGGCTGGGTGTCAGGACTCCCGTGTTCTATTCCCAGCTTTGCTTCTTCAGACAAATCACTGACTCCAGAGCCTTTGGTCCCGGGAGTGTGAAAGGGGGAAGGGCTGCAGACTGACATTGCGGGGGGGTGGATGGGGGCAGCATTGCGGGAGGGAATGTGGGTTGCATTGTGGGGGAGAATGGGGGGCATTGCAGTGGTGGGGTGAAGGTCACGGGAGCGACTCTCCCAGGTGTTGGAGGACAGCGAGGGTGGGTGGGGTCAGGAATGTGCCCGTGTTTCTCCTTCCTCCACCAGCCTGGCTGGGAATTGGGCCCCACCTGGTTTGTTCTGGTGGTGGGGTTAGCTGGCAGCCGGGGTAGCAGCTGGAAATGAGTCCCCCTGAGGCCCTGGGATGTCAGGAGATTAACCCGGCTCAGAGTGGGGCCCTGGCACTATTTCACAGCATGTCAGGGTTGGGGGGCCCCTGGGAATCCTGGCCCCAGAGAACAGGCCAGGAGCTGGGGGATGCTGGCTGTCTCCAAGGGGGTGGGAGTGGGGAGGAGGCCAGGGAGGCAGAGAGCTCTGTGGGGCAGAGGGACAGCTGCCCCAGCATGGTGCCCAGGAGCCCTGGGGGGGCACACACCTGGGAGAGCTCTGAGCAGACTCACAACATGGGAGGTGCCCAGGGCGGGGTCACACCTTGAGGGAGCCTGGAGGGGATCACACACCTGGGGAGGCGCCCGGATGGCGCTGGCTTTGGCATACCGGGCGCTGGCATCCTGGTCGTCCAGGAAGGTGGTGGGCAGGCTCTGGTAGCGCCGGCCCGGCAAGGCGAGGACACGGAGTGAGCACAGGAGTTGCCCACGAGGGCGTCGCAGCCCCCCTGGCCTGCTCCTCTTCAGCAGCTGGGGAGGGACACAGAGAACAGTGGGGTCAGGGGAGTGAGGCTGGGGGGGTGGGGTCCTGGGCATCAGGGCTGGGGAGCACAGTCCACTCCCCACCCTGCCCCTCAGTCCCTGGGACCCTGTCCTGTGCCCCCTCCCCACCCTGTGACCCTGCCCCAGCCTTGCGACCCTGTCCTGTCCCCCTGTGACCCTGTCCTGTGCCCCCTGGGACCCTGCCCCTCAGCCCCTGGGACCCTGTCCTGTTCCCCCTCCCCACCCTGTGACCCTGCCCCCAGCCCCTGTGACCCTGTCCTGTGCCCCCTGTGACCCTGCCCCTCAGCCCCTGGGACCCTGTCCTGTTCCCCCTCCCCACCCTGTGACCCTGCCCCCAGCCCCTGTGATCCTGTCCTGTGCCCCCTCCCCACCCTGTGTCCCTGCCCCTCCAGCCACAATGACCCACCCCAGCCCCCACCCCACTCGGACATTGCACTCCACTGTCCACCTAACCCCCTCTCCCATGACTCTGCCCCCTGTTGCCTCCACCTAACCCTGTACCTCCATACCCCACTGCACCCATCCCCATCCCCACCCTGTGCCCTCACAACCCGGTGCCCTACCTGGGATTTCTGCCCACCCTGGTTTCCCCCAGCATCTCGACCCCACGCTTCTCCTACCTGGGCAGACATGGCCCTGCGGTGCCACGAGATGGGGATGGTGCCACGGACAGCAGGTCCCACCTGGGGTGAGGGGAATACAGCGAGGTACTGCCTGGTCCTGCTGAGAATCTCCCCTGGTTCCCACCTCATTGTTATACACCCCTCCCAGCACCAGTGCCCCCGGCAGACATGTGGTCCCCTCCAAAGGAGTCACCTGCCAAGGGTGGCTGCAAGAGAGAGGGCAGGCCAGTGGTTCACGAGCTGGGGGAGGACTCAGGATACCTGGGTTCTAGTCCAGGCTCTGCCACTGACTCCCTGGATGACCTTAGGCAAGTCACTGCCTTGCTCTGTGCCTCAGTTTTCCCCTCTGTACAACGAGGATAACAATCCTGCCTCCATCTGTCTTGGCTATTTGAGCTGTGAGTTCTCGGGGCCAGAGGCTGTCTCTCACTGGGGCCAGGGAGAGGGCTGTGTAGGGCCTGGCACAATGGGGCTCTGATCTGGGTTGGGGTCTGCAGGGCCCCGACACAATGGGGCCCTGAATGATCTGTTGCCAACACCAGGGCCCTGGGGCAGAGCAGAAGCTAGAACCAGATTCTCTAGCCCTGGGTGTTCCCTTTGTAATGCTCCCCCCAGGGGGAGGTGCCCTAGTGCCGGCAGATCTGCCCCCTGAGGATGCCCTCTAGCAGGGAGAGTCTGGGCAGACCCCCAGGGCCAGGGGCAGGTCTGGGGGGAAGGGAGTCTGGGCTGGCAGGGACAGATTAGAAAGGGGGGTTGGTGGGCTCTGGGGCTGGCATCTTGAGGGAGGCTCCATGGGACAAAGAGGAACATGACTGGCACCCCCTGCTGGCTGAGCTCAGCGCACACAGGCTAAATGGGGTCACAGATTGTAAGGCCAGAAGGGGCCATTTGCACATTGCAGGCCACAAGTGACCTGGGCCCCCCGCTGCAGAGGAAGGCGAAGCCCCCCAGGGTCTCTGCCAGTCTGACCCGGGGGGGGAAATTCCTTCCCAACCTCAAATCTGGCGAGTTAGACTCTGAGCACGTGGGCAAGACCCAGCAGCCAGACCCCTGGGAAAGAATCCTCAGTCCTAACTCAGAGCCCCAACCCCCCATCTAGTGTCCCACCTCTGGCCATTGGAGATAGTTGCTGGTAGCAGTCGCAGATCAGTGGGGTGACCATCTGTCCCGTTTTGGCCAGGACAGTCCCCTTTTTAAGCTCCAGACATCCCATTTTTACTTCAGGAAATATGGTCACCCCACCGATCGGCTCCATGTTATTGTAGGCAAACTCCTCATCCCATCCCCTCCAGAAACGTCTCAAGCTCAGTCTTGAAGCCAGTTCGGTTTTTTGCCCCCACGGCTCCCCATGGGAGGCTGCTGCAAAATTTCACTTCTCTGATGGTTAGAAACCTTCATCTAATTCAAGCCTAAACTTATTGATGGGCAGTTTATATCCATTTGTTCTTGGGTCCACATTGGCCCTTAACTTAAATAACTCCTCCCCCTCCCCAGTATTTATCCCTCTGATGTATTTACAGAGAGCAATCAGATGTTCCATGGTTTCTTTTCGGTGCCTCAACTGGGCAGCCGGTAACGAGCAGTGGATAACGGATTCTCCAGGCCAGGACTATGGACCTGCTCCCCTGCTGTGCCAGGGATGTCCCGCTGGTCCTGTCTCTGCCCCTAAGAGTCTCCCCCCCCCGGCAGTCCCTGGCAGGGAAGGGATTGCCCCGCTGCCAGCATCCAGCAGGCCTGTGGGTGACATGAGTTTGGGGGGTCTCAGCCCCGTCCCTAGGGGGATGGGTCCGCGCTGTGATGGGCATTAGTTGACAGCCAAGGACTGGCCAAGAGTGCCCCCCCCCGCCTTCTCGGGCAGAGCAAGGGGTGGGGTGCAGAGTGATCTGCTGTGGGGCCCAGGCCCTCAGTCTCTGGGGCTGGCAGCTCAGCCCCGGCGATGAACCTCCCCCAGGGGCAGGGAGCAGCTGCCGGGTCCGTAGCACCCCAGCAAACACTGACCATTCAGCACCAGCCAGGGGAAGGTCTCGCACCCAGGCCATTCTGGATCAGAACCGTGTGTGGGGAGACGGGAGCTGAACACAGACCCCTCCCCAAGCTCCCAGCAGCCCCCAGGGCCTCGTCCCTGCGATCCCTCCAACGCTGTGGGCACAGGGACCCTCACCCAGCACCTCCATAGGGCCCAACAGTGGGGAACCCAGCCCCTTACCTGGCTGGCACCTCCCACCGCCTTGACGCTGGCCCCAGTTCAGCCCAGTTCCCCCACTCTGCAGGGCACTGGAGAAGCCTCCACTGGCAGCTTTGCCACTGGCACTCTGTGGCAGCTCCTGCTGAGGCCCCAGGGCCCATGCAGGGCGGCGTTGCCCTCCCAGGGGGCTCGTTAGCCAGGGCCATGCAGAAGCCTGGGGCCCAAATGCCAACCATGGCTCTCCAGCCGGGAGCGGGTTTCCTTGACACCTGGGTACCCCAGGGGGCTAGATCCTAAAGAGCAGGAGGGAAAGATGCAGAAAGAGAAGAGCTGTGCACGGGGCCATGGAGCGGGGGGGATGGGACAGAGAGACGTTTAAACCAGAGGGGCGGAGGGCGCGCCCCATTTTCCTCTTCCTCGGAGCCCTGGGCTGGCCTGTGCCCCCTGCACCAGGGGTGGGGGCTGGAAAGTGATTTGCCAAGGCCACTGGCTGTACCAGAGAGGCAGTGCGGCTGCAGGAACCCTCCCCGAGCCGGGCTCCGTGGGGCTGGGATTCAGGCCTGGGGAGCTTTGGGCCATGCAGAGGGGAGTCCAGCGCTGGGGAAAGGGCCAGCTTGATTCCCCCAGAGCCCACGGCTTGCGTCACACCCCCATCCCCCACACCAATGGGCCTGCCCTGAAGGGACCCATCTAGGGGCAGAGCGGAGCTCAGGCTCTGTAGCCCCAGCGTGCCAGTCCCACAGCCGGCAGGCAATGCNNNCGCCCCCCCCCCCCCCCGCCAGCCCAGAATATTATTAAGGGTTAAAGTGTGCCAGGGTGTTGGTCTACCCTGGCACTAGAAGGGCAGCAGGAAGAGCATCAGCCCCACAATTGAGCTGCCTTGGAAGTGTGTGTGTGTGTGTGTGTGTGTGTAACCCTTATGTTTTCACCCCTTGAAAAAAATTTTCAAAAGCCAAAAATGTACGTGTGTGTGTGTGTGTGTGTGGTTTTTTTTCATCCCCTCCAGTCCACTTTCCAGTGGCAAATGAGAAAAGGGAAAAGGGCAGAGAAATGGGGGAGGGAGGGATAATTTTTCGAAGGCTTTTTTTAAATTGCTCATCAAAAACCTGAAATGTTTAGAAAGAAGCAATTTTTTTCTACAACACTGTCAAGAACAAGGCCAATTTACCAACAAAAAAGCTCAGGCTTTAGTTTAAAGAGGAGTGAAAGAAGCAGGGCTGAAATAGGTACAGAATATAATGAAAGGGGGGTGGGTGCTCCTATTTGCCCCCCCTTCACCTGCCCCAATGTTGCAAGCGCAATGGGACGCTCTGTGAAAGCAAATGTCAAGGGAAGTTACATAATTAGCCNAGGAGGGGGGGTGGGGGGGGGGGGGGGGGGGGGGGGGGGGGGGGGGGGGGGGGGGGGGGGGGGAGCAAGGGTGTCAGGGCAGAATTTAGAAAATAGGGCACAAGGCCACTGCTGACTGTCAGGACAAGGGGGATATGACCCCCCACCAACTGGTTATGTCATCATTAGCCACTAGGAAGGGTTCTTGCACCTTCCTCTGAAGTAGCTGGTGCTGGGGTGGCTGGCCCCATTGATCTGATTGGGGGAAGGAGGCAGCAGGGAGAGGGTGGGATACTGGGCTAGATGGGTCCTGTGACACTAGCAGACCAGGTGCCAGCTCATGCCCAGGCCCTTAGGCGTCATTGAACGCTGAGAAATGCAGAGCTTGACCCAGCCCGTGTGTTAGCCGTGTTAAAACAGCTGCTGATCAGCGTGTGTGGAGTGTTTCGACTTGTGGAATTGCTTGCAGGATTGATCTCTCCCATAACCTCTGTAGCCCATGGTATAAAGTTAGAATGAGTGTTTGCATCGTAAACCTCTGTAACTGCTCTACACTACTGAGTTTGCAAGGCAGCTTACGTCCACCTAACACTGCGTCTACACTAAAATTTGGCTCCCGCTGATGTAACTCACCTGCTATGCCGACTATATCACGCCACCTCCCCCAGTCAGTGTAGTTAGGTCAACGCAGCGTCAGTGTAGATACTGCGTTGCTTACATCGACTGTCCCACAATGCCCCACACTGACAGTACAATCGATACCACACACCACCGACACAAGGAGCCAGGTGTACACACACACAAGCGCTGTAACTACTGTGGCGGCTGCATGCAGGGCAATTTGATTTTGTAGTGTAGCCATGGCCTGTGTAACTCCCCCAACAGGGAAGAAGCATGAATTAGTGTAAAGTGCTGGGCCTGCCCATTGAAACCAAACGAGCCATTGTGAAACATCAAAGACCTTACTGATCGCCTCTGTTGTTAGATATTTTGCTGCGTGTGTGTTCTCCCTGTGTGCTGCCCCAGGTCTGCGCAGACAGCCAGCACAGCAGGCCTTGAGTGAACAGCCCAATGACCACAAGATCCGTTAAAGGACGAAGGCACCCGACCAGGTTTATTGTTGACAAGGCATGGTAATAGCACCTGGCAGACTCTACGAGGATACTAAGACATGTATGCCCGTGACAATGGATGCAGCTCAGTGAATGGCAGGACTTGCCATTTCCCCCTTGGCTGGACCAAGACACTCTCTGAGATACCCTGATACAAACAAGCTGCCCCTCTGACATAGATACTGTCCTCTGACCTGGCTAGTTATTGTCCACTTTTTTGTACATGTCGGTTTGATTAAAACATTTTTATTTATTACATTGCTATTTGACCTTATCTTTTAGGAGGGCTCAGTGTGTTCCTGTTATCCTTGGGGAATGTTTTTGTGCCATTCTTGATATTGTGGTTTTCCTACCACACTTCTGGAATGTGTTTGCGTGAGTACTTTGTGCCTCACACTTTCTAGGAATGTGTGTTTCTGCAATATCAGTGCTATGCTTGCAGATTCTGGGAACATGCAAGAGGGCAGAGCCTGACGTTTGCTCACAGCCTGACTTTTGCTTTATATTAGCAAAGCTTGCCACTACTTTAGCTTAGGCCTTGTACCAGGCCTTTAATACAAGGACTTATATTTTAAGCTCTCTTCCTACTACAGCCCCCCACGCCCTTGAATGGGAGCCAGGCGCCGACACTCGTTCCATCAGTTTGAGCTCTGGGAAAAAGGAATAAAATGCCTGGCCAGAAGGAGCTGTAGCACTGCCGAGCTTGGCACCTGGGGAGGGCAAGATTTCTAAGCATAAGCAAGGGATCCCCAAGCAGCTCAGTTTGGGTTAGCCCGAAAGGTCAAACAGAGCTTGGATGTTACAACAGCTTCTATTGCCTTTTGGAACCTAAACCTGGGCCTGTCTATCACTAAGGCCGACTTGCTAGACCAGGGTGCCCCAGGGGACTGTCTGTGGCTGTTGCAGGGCTGGAGGAATTCACACCCGGTACCTGGTTGGTGTGAGCTCTTTTGAGAACACCCAGCCAGTTTCGGGGCTGCCCTGAGGTTGGCACCCATGTTGTGAGCTGCTCCACACCACATGACACTTAAGGTGACCAGATATCCCGATTTTATAGGGACAGTCCCGATATTGGGTCTTTTTCTTATATAGGCTCCTATTACCCCCCACCCCATCCCGATTTTTCACACTTGCTGTCTGGTCACCCTGATGACACTGGTCAGAGCCAGCGTAGCAGGGAGAGGGGATACTGGGCTGGATGGGCACTGTAGGAACCAGCCAGGGTGGGTGTCCCGCAGGGCAGAGGGAGGTGAGTGGGCCTCGTTAGCTGCAGCCTGGGGGGCTGGCTGTGGTGACGGGGGTCTCGGGCTTTGCGGGGGTTCTCTGCAACAGGCTGTCTCTGTAACTGATGCTGATCACACTACGTTGCCCCCTTCTTAAAGCTCAGCCCAGCCCTGCACAGCAGCTGGAGCCCACCCAGTAATTAGGAAATGAGGTTTAATTTCGGGCAATGAAATGCCACTGAAGTGGCGGGTGAGCCGGCTTTGGGCTGCGCGGTAAGATGATAAGCAGCGTCACAAGGGCTGGTTGCATAATTGTGAACTTGGCTCAGGCCGGTCGCCTACCCCGCCCAGCCTTAGGGTTGGGGGCCGACTCTGGGGAGGGCTGGGGGACGAGGTGCTGGGTCCCTGCCCGGGAGAATTGGTGTGCGCTGGGCATCATTCTGGGATCGCTCAGCCTCCAGCATGGCCGGGCCCGGGGCAGGGGGCACCAGGCTGCAGTCCACACTCACAAGGGATGGGCAGGTTGGGGGCAGGGCTGGCTCAGCCTGGGTTTGGTTAACTCCGATCTTTAGACAATATTTGCTCTAGGGCCCATTGGATGCACCATTTCCTGCGAGCCCACTGTTGGGCAGGTGTCTCTGCTGGAGCGTTTTAATTCCGCGCCCCCAATCTGCCACTCACCCGCCTGGCAGCCGCGCAGCAATTATCCAAATGGCTGTTAATTGCGGCTGATAATTCCCCACGGGGATCAGGGACGGAAAGCTCCGCAGCTGAGCAGATTGGGGCTGGGCCTGAGCAGCGGATCGGAGGTGCCAGGGTCTCTCACCCCGGCCACAGCAGGCACGCAGCGCTGGCAGTGCTCATTTGCCCAGCAGGGAGAGAGGAGCTGGCCCAGGGGGCAGGGGAAACAGGGCCTGCTGGGCTCGAAGGGACTGACCTGTTCCGGGGCACGTTCCCCAGCAGGCTGCGTGTGCAATTATTAGCAGGAGTATGAGGGGAGAGAAGGATGGGCAGAGCAGCGGGGGCTGGGAGGCAGGACTCCTGGGTTCTGTGCTGAGCTCTGGGAGGGGAGTAGGCTCTAGGGGTTAGATCAGGGGCTGGGAGGCAGGACTCCTGGGTTCCATGCCCAGCTCTGCCCCCAAATCCATGTGAGTCACTCCCCCTCTGGGTGCCTGTTATTGAGGTTTCGTGTCACACGGGTGCTGCTGGGCATTTTCCAAGCCCCCTGGGGGGCTGGGATTGTCTTTTGCCAAGCCTGGGGCACTCTGAGGCTGGCAGGTGCTGGGAGAGCCCATGGCAGGGAGCTATGGGTAGGGCAGGGGTTCTCAGACTTTTGTACTGGTGACCCCTTTCACACAGCAAGCATCTGAGTGCGACCCCCCTTATGCATTAAAAACACCTTTTTATATATTTAACACCATTATAAATGCTGGAGGCAAAGTGGGGTTTGGGGTGGAGGGTGACAGCTCACGACCCCCCTGTAATAACCTTGCGACCCCCTGAGGGGTCCTGACCGCCAGTTTGAGAACCTCTGGGGTAGGGGTACAGGAGGGGTGCAATGTAGTGTCTGGGCTGCAGGGGGCGCATAGGCTGAGAGTGCCTGACCTGGCTGGTCCCCCTAGTGCTGCTGAGAGGAACTGCATTTTCTTCCTCTGCCTGTCTCCCGCCCAGGGCAGCCCCCAGCTAGGCTGGGAAGCAGCCGCGTGCCCTCCCCTCGCCTGCCCTCCCTCCCGTGAACCAGCCTGGGGCACTGGGCTTGAAGGGGTGCTAGCCTAACGTGGCCTAGGACAGGCCCAGATGATCACAAACAGGGCGCGCCCAGCAGGCCATCCCTGCGCCAAACCTGGCTCAGCCCAGGCCCCAACCCACGGCTGCATGGCCAAGTCAGTGCCCTCCAGCCCCCGCCCTCCCCAACTGCCTGCAATAGCAGTGCTGCCCTCCCCCCCCCCACTGGCCTGGCTCGGACACTGCAGGTCTGGGGTTGGGGGTCACAGGCAACCAGAGCCATTCAGTGACTAGAGGGGAAGCAAGGAGGCAAGTGTTCTGTCCCAGATCTGAGCGGGGGCTAATGGTTAGAGCAGGGGCTGGGACGCAGGGGGCTGGGTCCCAGCGCTGATTCTGGGAGGGGCAGGGGCTAGGTGGGTATGGTTCCCTGTGGGGGCCAGCCTGGGGGCTGGGTCCTGGTGCTCACAGAGTGCCTGCCCCAACCCCCCCCCTCCCCTCCGAGGTCACTCCTGGTAAATGAGGTCACTGCCTTTACCTGGGGTCACTCCTGCCAGCGCTTGCCCCAGCACAGCCCTGCTGGCGGGCAAGAGGGAGGGGACCTCTAGGGTCCGTGGGATGCAGGGGGTGAGGCTTGGCTCAGGGCTTGATCAGGGGGCTGGAGCTGGCTGCTTCAGATGGAGCTGGGGCTCCAGATGCCCAGGGGGTGGCTCTGATACCCACAGAGGCACTGGGGGAGGTGTCTGCCACTGGGCAGGAGCATTTGATCCAGGCCCATCGGGGCAGCGAGCCCGTCCTGCAGGGGCCTAGGTGCAGCCCTGCTCCGGACCAACCCTGGACGTGCCTCCTATGCAGTCCTATGCAGTCCTGGCTCCACCCCCACTTACTTGGGCACTCTGACTGCAACTCCTCCTAGGACCCCTCCCCACTTCTGGAGCCGAGGTCCAGGGTGCCAGGCTGTGGTGGGAGGGGTGCAGGGAGCCAGGGCTGGACCAGCACCCCAAGGCGGTGAAGGGGGATGATGTAGGGGCAGAAGGGGGGTTCTCTTTAAGCCTTTGCAGACTGGACAGACACAGCCTGGGGCTCAGTGGCTGGATCACATCCCCCCCAATGCCAGACGCTGGTAGCAGCCTCTGTGCGCCCCCCATCGCTGGCAGAGGGGTGACAGGAAGGAAGGGGGAGGGGCTGTGCTTTGGGTCCCAGGCAGGGGAGGTAGGAATGGCTGAAGCTGGTAGATAATGGAGCCTGACTCTCCCCCTACCCCATCGGGCGCAGGGTGGCCACGGGGCACAAAGGGTGACAGCCCTAGATGCTGTGCCAGAAGGAGGGAGCCTGGCCTGCCCCCTGTCCTAACAGCCAAGCAGCCTGGGGGTCGTTCCCCCCCCGCCAAGAACCGACACCGCAGCCAGGAGTAGGGGGGAAGGTGCCTTGTTGAGGAGCAGGTGGAGCTGGGGGCAGCGAGCTGTGGGGGGCAGTCTCTGGGGGCGGGGGCTGCTTCTAGGCCTCCCTGGGGGCCAGCTGGTCGAGGGTTTGGACGTCATCCAGGAAGCGCTTGGGGGTCAGGATGTGACTGGAACCTGGTGGGGAGAGAGGTGGTTGGCAGCGGTGGGCACAGTGGGGCGCATGAGGCTGGCATCACCATCTCTCCCATCCTTGCAGCTTCAGGGGGGGAGGGGCTGTCTCCTGCACCCCTGCGGCCTGGCACCGCACCCCTAGTGCCACTGTACCCTGCACGGCCAGGCAACTATCCACGCGCTGACAGCGTTCCTCACCCTTGGGTCTCAGAGAGGTGTGTGCAGGGGGTGAGCCACATCCCTATGGGTGTTACTGGGGGTGTGTGACAGGGCCCCCACACATGGTCCCTGGGCAATGAGAGGCCTGGCTAGATACAGGCCATGTGGGGCTGCGGGCAGGTAGGGCAAGCACATCTGTTCCCAGGCCCCCGGGTGCGGGAGGACAGAGGGTGGCATGGGCGCCCTGTGGGAGCTGGTCAGGCAGTTCTAGGGTCTCCCCCTCCCAGGGGGTCCCGACTGTCCCTGACCTGGGCATTCCAGCCGCCCTACCCCCAGGACTCGCCCCACTCACCGATCACCACCTCCCACTTGCCCTCGGTGGCCCGGGTCACTCCGTAGGCGCAGCGCATCTCAGACATGGACACCCCACCCAGCACGTAGATGATGAGGCGCGGGCCCGTCCGGTACTCGGCTTCTGGCTTGTTCTTGTGCCAATGCCCGAAGCGGGCGCTGGGGGGAGAGAGGGGCAGTGTGGATACCAGGGGCTCGCTGAGGGAAGGCCAGATGGAAGGGCAGGGCCTGGAAGAGGCTGGGGGGCAGGCCCTGCCCAAGGCAGTGGGACAGGAGTCCCAAAGGAGGCAAGAGGGAGTAGGGGAGGGTGGCACCTGCCCTGGGCTGGGGGTGGTGGCGTCTAGAGCCTGACCAGTCCCTTTCCTCCATCCTGAGACCCTGGTGTGTTGAGGGACTGCTGGGGTGCGGGGGACATGGTGAGAGGGGTCCAGGGCTCCAGGCTCTTGGGCACCCCCTCCCCCATAGAGGGCAGGGTCCTGGCCACGCACTCCCAGGCACAGAGGCTCCTACACCCTGGAGGGGGTGTGTGTCAGGGCTCTGCCCCCCACAGCCCAGCCAGGCTCAGCCTTACCTGACAGCAGCCTGGGAGCTGGTGGTAGGGACCGGGTCCGACACGAAGGGCCACAGCTTCTTGTCCAGTTTGTCCTCAATGATATCCTGGGGGCGGGGGAGGACAGGTCAGCAGGGGCCAAGCAGCAGAAACCTCGGACCTGGTGGCCAAGCCAGGCCCCATTGGTGGGGAGGGGCTGGGATGGCTCCTCATTGAATGATTGACAGTCCCTGGGGGGGAGCAGCCTGGGGCCCCCTTTCCAGGGTGGGGCATGGGGAGCCAGCAAAGACCACGCTGACTCCTCCAGTGATGCCCCCCCATCTCCCTCAGCTGCTCAGTGCCCTGCTGTGAACTCCCCACCCATCCACCGTTATGGGGAGGGCAGAGGCCCTCACTTGGGGGGCGGGCAGAGATCCAGAGAGTTATGGGGAGGGCAGAGATCCAGGGCCCCTCACTTGGGGGGGGGGGAGGAGACAGGGGGCTGCCCTCAGTGCCCCTCCCTGCTGCGGGCAGATCCAGGCCCTGCCTCTTGCCCCATGAGGTCTGTCCCAGCCACGCAGGGGACCCAGGTTATGATACATCCTAATGCCACATAATAGGGGCTTTTACATTAATCCGCTGCGTTGACTTGTACAGGGAAGCTTAAGGCCTGCCGAGCTGCGGCTGGCGCAGAGGGGGGGCGCCCCTGATTGGATTAGGCATGGGATTGAGGCTACCGCAACTGCCTGCCCCAAAATCCCACAGGAGGAACCACCACACCACTGGAGCAGGGGCCTGGGAGCCTCCCGCCTGTGATCTGCCAGGGACAGGAGCTCGGGCGAGGCAGTTAATTCTTGGCCTGGAGGAGCCCCCATGCCAATAGGTTGAAAGCAACTAAGTGTGCTCCCCCCACCCCCTTGAGGAGTGCCCCACAGGGCAGGGCGATGAGGGGCTCAGCCCCCAGCAAGGGTGGGGGGAAGGAGCGACCATGTCACTACTCATAAGCTAAGCAGGTTTGGGCCCAGGCAGTGTTTGGATAGGAGACGTCTAAAGAAAAGCCACTAGGTGCTGGGGGGTGCTAGTGAGTCAGCAGAGGGTGCTCTATGGCCCCAGTGTGGTGCTAGGGGGCGCTGTGCTGCAGGGAGCGGGCGGGGGGCTCTGCAGGGGGCGCTCTCCCCTGGCAGTCAGTGCTGGCCCCAGTGCGGCGCTAGGGGGCGCTGTGCTGCAGGGAGCGGGCGGGGGGCTCTGCAGGGGGCGCTCTCCCCAGTCAGTCAGTGACCAATACTGTGCTGCAGGAGTTCGTCCTTCAGATGAACATCAAACAGCTGCTCCTCACTGGAGGTTAGGCCAAGGACCCTGCCGGCCATTCAGATTCCAGTGCCAGTCATGACAGTGTGCTGCCTGGATCCCCTGCACTTCCAGCCCCACACACTGATCACCTCCTGCCCTAGACTCAGGAAGAATTCAGCCCCGGTGAGGGACCCCTGTATAAACCGCCCGCGCCCCACCCCAGAGGTGGCAGCATCTCAGCACCGGGTAAGACAACTCCCCTGCACTCGTGTGTATGATTTAAGACCCCTAAGGATGGCAGCAGGAGAGGGCTCTCTGATGAGCCCCTCACATGGCTAGAGCCCTGCGCGGATACAAAAATGTGGATGTGCATCAGCCCGTGATCCACTAGCCGTCTTTTACCTGTATCCGCATCCTCACCAGCAGCAGCAAGCCCTCACAAGGGCTAGCGAGGGGGGGAAGGGGGCTTGCAGGGAAGAGGCAGCGTGAGGGTGGGGACGGGGGTAAGGGGCAGCATGGAGGGGGCAGGGTCTCGAGGAGAAGGGGCAGCGTGGAGGGGGCGGGGGGAAGAGGTGTCTCATCACGTGCCGCTCCTGGGGGGTCATGAGCGACGGCACATGGCAGCAGCAGAGCATGTTGCATCACAGTGGGGTGGAGGGATGGGGCGCCGGGGCCCCGCCCGCTCCAATCCCAAATCCTACTGCCCAGGAGCTGGTGGGGACGCTGGTGCTGCTCAAGCTGCTGGACAGGAAGCAGCACGGCGGAGCGAGTAGGTGCCGGACAGCCCCGACTCCGACCTATCCGCCTCCGACTGTGTCCCCCAGGCTGCCTGAGCCGGACGCCGTGGGCCAGGCGCTGCTGGGGAGTAGAGCCCGACCCGGTTGTATCTGCAGCCGATCCACTATCCGCAGAAATGGTGCGCGGATATGCAGGGCTCTACACATGGCTGACCCCAAACCAACCCCTCCCCTTTGGGCCCAGCCTGCCAGGTGTAACCCCCACCCCCAAGGCCAGGAAGCAGACGGCCCGGTACCTCCATGACGTCCTTGAGCCGGGGGGTCCAGCGGGAGAGCGGGTAGGTGGACTCCAGCCGCACCTTCCTTTCGGGTCGCAGCTGTTCGCTCTGGGGGAGGAAGGGAGAGGGGGTGAGAGGCAGCAGGGAGGGGGTGCGGGGTGGGAACGGGGGCAGAGAAAAGAACAGAATGGATCACTGAGCGAGAGAGAGAGAGAGGTGGGGAAAGAGACTGATGGGAGAACAGAGCCGCTTCCCCCCATTCGCGGCATGGCCACCCCATGCAGTGGTCACCAGCTCCAGCTTCCTGGCGATCTGAGGTCCGGCCCCCCAGGGTCCTCTGCAGGGGCAGAAGAGGTCCCCCCAGATGGGGAGTAACTCGGGGGTCACCCTCAGATGGGGAGGGCGTCACCCCACTGTACAGGGGCAGAGGCCACCTCTGTGCTGGGGTAGGTCACTGCCATAGGGGGGCACCCCCAAGATGGCCTGGGCTCCCCTGTGCAGCACAGATCTGCCCCCTGGCATGGGTACAGCTGCTGGCTCCTGGCCCCAGTCCCTTACCCCAGGCGTGAGAGAGGTGCCCAGGAACTGCATGTTGTGGATGATGTTACTCTGCTGCTGGATGTTGGCATGCTGGATCAGCTTGGTGAGGTTCTCCTCGCCCACACCTGCATGGGGAGAGACAGGTCAGCGCTAGCACCCCTGGGACGCACCCACAGCCCTGGCACATTCAGTCCGTGGCCCCAGGAGTCCTAGTTCCCTGGTCAAATCCTGAGATCCTGCTCTTCCCACCCCTCTCAGAGCTGGGGGTAGAACCCAGGAGTCCTGGCTCCCAGCCCCGCTCTAACCCACTAGACCCCACTGCCCTCCCAGAGCTGGGGGTAGAACCCAGGAGTCCTGGCTCCCAGCACCATCCGCTCTAACCCCCGGGACCCCATGCAGTTAATGATCGAATTTAGGTTCTTGCTGCTCCTCCCTTCACAGGTTCTCTCGGGCACTGGGGGCAGGGGTCTCTCTAGCTCCCCCTGGCAGTGCAGTGGGAGCCCCCCTCCCCCTGATCTGGGCTCCCCCTCCTGCGGCCAGTCAGGTGCAGTGTCAGAGCCGAGGCCTGGCTCTTTAAGGCTGTGAGGCCTTGAGCTGGAGGGAGGGCAACGCCCCGAAACCATTTACTGCTGCTTAGTGCAGAGGGGGAGGCCTGGCAACTCCACAGCGCCCCCTGGCCAGGAAACTGGGCAGCCAGAGGAGCCACATGAGGGCCCAGCCAAGCCAGCCCTGGCCTGGGCAGTGGGCGCAGGGGCAGTGCCTGAGCAGGGTTACAGGAAGGGCCCCGGAGCAGGGCCCTGCCCCACCGAGCCAGCACGGGGCAGGAACCGATGGGGGAAGAGGGACTGTGCCAAGTGTCAGGGTCAGGGAGGTTCCCCAGGCCCTGGAGAGCTGGGGGAAGGGGCTGGATGCAGCAAGAAGCAGGGAGCTGGTACAGGGATGACACAAGGGGTGGGCAGGGAAGTGATCGCAGGGGGCTCAGAGACAGAACATGGTACCTGAACAGCCTGCAGGAAGGGAGGGATGTCCCCCCTCCCTGCAGAGAACGGGCTGGGGGGCCGCTCCGGGTGTGTGTCTCCATCCCCCCCCCCGCAGAGAACGGGCTGGGGGGAGCGTGGAGGGCGGACACTGCTGGGAAGGCAGCAGCAGGGAGCAAAGGCTGCCAGGTCCGACCCCAGGGGGCAGTGTGGAGCGTGGGCGCGGCGCACTGGCTGGCTCGCAGGCACCGAGAGGTGGGCAGAGGGGAGACAGGGCCATAGAGCCAGGCTGGACACAGGCCCCGGGAAGCGGCTGGCCGGGAGGCGCCCTGCATGGCTGAGGGACATGCCAGTCTGAGCAGTGCTATTCCCCCCCAGCCCGACAGGCCTGGGCCCCGCCTCCAGGAGCGCCCCCTGCAGCAGCAGCCCCCCAGTGCTGCCCCCTGCAGGCCGGTGGCGTTACCGTTCTTCAGGAAGATGTAGAGCAGGATGATGCGGATCTTGTCATAGGCCTGTACGCTGGGGTCCAGCAGGACGGGCAGGATGATCTTCAGGAGGTCCTTGATCTTCTCCCCGTCCACGTCCGTCCCCGTGGCCAGGTCCTGGGAGGGGAAGGGGGGGCACACACAAGGGCCAGGTCAGGCCGCTCCGCTTCCTCCTGCCCCTGCAGCAGGATGGGAGACGCGACGGCCCCACGACCCACAGCTCGCCTACCCCCTGTGCCAGGGCCCCCTCCTCCCTGGGGTCAGCTCCCCCTGGGGTGAGCAACGGGCCCCCAGGGAGTAACCCGAGCCCCATGTCCCCCTTCTGCACCCCCGGTGCTGCATGCGGGGGGCTGGCCCTGGCTCCAGCGAGCCTGTGGGTCTGAGACCCCTCTCTCCGGGCTGAGTCCATGAGCCAGACTCTGCCCCCCAGCCAGGCTCTGCCCACAGACCCACCTGCTCCACGCTGCACAGCTTCTCCACTGTCCCTTTGAAGTGCCGCATGCAGTGCTCGGCCAGGTTCAGGTGCGTGGAGTACTGCGGGGAGAGACCGGGGCACGGGGGGAGTTTACCACATCACCGGCTGGTCCGGAGCACCTGCAACCCCCAGCCCCCAAGGAGGGCCCCTCGGCCAGAGGGGCAGCCCCAATCGCTGTATAAGCCAAGTATATAGGGATTGTTTTGCCCAGCACTGATGTGCAGCCACCTCTGGGGTGGAGCAGGGCAGCTGGGGGGGAGGATCAGGAGGAGGGAGCAGCTTCCAAAACAGCCCACGGCTTCTCTGTTAGTCACCACGAGGTTGGGGGCTTGGAGACCAGCAGGTGTCGGGGTACCTGTGCCAGTGGCCAGGAGCTTTCTGTTGGCACATGGCCCAGTGGCACCAGGAGTGGCTCCAACGGGCTGGTTTGGAAGCTCACCAAGGCCCTCTCCCGAGAGCTGCAGCAGCAAGGCGTGGGCGTTACCCAAGGGCTGCCATTGCTGGGGCTAACGTGGCAGCTCTGGGCACTGACGGGCAGGCTGCTGCCCATGGTGCCACACAGCACCTGGGGGGGAAATGGCTCTGCCCGTCGGGACAGGTTAGCAGCTCTCATCAGGCAGTAAAGCGGAGTGCCCCAGAGTGCCCTGCCCCCCAGAGAGTCCCTACTGTCCCTCACCAGCCCCACAGAGCACCCTGCCCTTCCCATCAGCCCCACTGAATGCCCTGCCCCCCGCCCACTAACAGCCCCAGCCCCGTTACCTTGTTCAGCTCTTTCTGGTACTCGGGCATCTTCTTCTGGATCTGGGACAGGTCCTCGATGTTGGCCTGGAGGGAGGCGGTGGTGAGATCCCGGCCCCCC
>QXTE01000051.1:0-25853 GCA_003942145.1 Platysternon megacephalum
TTGCTTAAATAATGTTAATTCCTGTCATTGTTTATTATGAAACTCCACAAAGAGGCCATCAGCTGGGTTACCAGATGTACCGATTTTTTAGGGACACTCCCAATATTCGGGGCTTATTCTTATATAGGCGCCTATTAGCCCCCACCCCGTCCCGATTTTTCACACTTTTTATGTAGTCACCCTACCATCAGGAGTCAAAAATTCCCACCCGGGATCAGACCAGGCACCCTTCTACCCAATCTCTGTTTCCCACACTAGCCTGTGCCAGTATATTTAGAGCGACGTACAAGGCCCTTGGCAGTTCTGAGAGAAGCTTCCCACAGGAAAAGTTTTTCTTACCTTCTATTACTTAGGAGTTGCTTCATGCCCTGAATTAATTCAATTCAACGATACTTTATTAGCATGACAAGATCTATGGCATTGCCAAAGTAGAAAGCGGAAGATTTAGATCCTCTCCAAACACTAGCTTTTTTTGGTTAAATCCCTACCTTGTAATGCTGGATGATCCCGTTATCCATAGCTCCTTAATACAGATAATCTTCACTTGGGGGGCTGATATCTTAGTCAATTGGATACAGTTTCATTAACAAACAGAGTCAGACCTGTTCAGAATGAAACATCTCATTAGAATTGAGTCATTGCTGATGTAATTCTGTGCTATGGCTTAATTCTGAAGAGACACTCAAATAATGGAGAGAGAGAGTCAAAAGCTGCTGAGGTTTTTATGGCTGCCCGTGAGATCCTGGATCCTGCAAAACAGCTGCTGAGACACAACCTTTAGTGTTCTGGTATTTTTCAGACAGTGTCAATGAATGGAACAGCCTGTTGTGGGGTACATGGCAGAGTGTGCAGTGTTATGTTCACACCATCCAAACAGATGTTAGAGTAAAATGTAAAACTCTCTTTCTGGATCCTTGTAATATAATACAACATGATTTCTCAGAATCCAGAACCCTAACATACAAGAACCCAAAACACAGAGAGAGACAAAGCAGGCTGCTCCCGAAGGCAGCGAGGCACAATTCAACCCATATTGATCTAGGTTGGCTCTTTGAAAATTAACTCCTGAAGACCCAGATCACAAGTTTCCCAACAGAGCCCCTAAAGAGCAGGACCAAGAAGCAGAACCAGGAAACCACTCACACTTAAAGAGAGATCAAGAAACAACAAAGACAAACTGGAGTCCAATGTCAGAAGCCAGCACCAGAGCAACACAGGAAAACTGAATGACAGAAAAGTGGCTGTGGTATGAAATGCCTCTGAAATGCAGTACTCCGTAACAGGCTTTTTAAAGCAAAGCCATTAACCATTTTTATTGTGGATAGTTTTGGGTCTAATCCTGCCACCACTGATGTCAATGGACATTTTTTGGCCTCTGTTGGCTGGGTGTAGCTTTGAAAGAACATCAGGGTATTATGGAGCTGGCAGCTAACAGAGCGATTTCTTCAGCTCAAGTGGCAGGGGCCAGTGTTTCAAAAGCTTAAGATGAGATCAACATGTGGGTGTTGTTTTATTCTGGGTGGCTTAGCACAGCCATGATCCCACTATATGGTTGAACTGATTCCCCACGAAACTCGAAAGAAAGAAAGAAAGAAAGAAAGAAAGAAAGAAAGAAAGAAAGAAAGAAAGAAAGAAAGAAAGAAAGAAAGAAAGAAAGAAAGAAAGAAAGAAAGAAAGAAAGTTCTGTGCATTTTTATGATTAAGTCTTGCTGACAACATGAATGTTTTCTGAACCCTTTCACTGAATTTAATGAGTACATACGTTACCCTTCATCCAGAAGGAGAAGAGTTAAAACAAATAGCACTGAGATCTTCTCAGAAGTTCCTGGAAAAGTAGGAAACTCCCCCAGCCTCCCCCCAAGGCGAGGGTGAGATCCTGTAGAGGAGACACCTGCCTAGAGTAGGATCACTATGGAAAGTCCCAAGAACGTTTGCCTCTTCCTCCGTTCCTCCTTTGCGATCTCAATTCAGTTAATACAGGTGGTACAAGAGCTGACATGCCTAGTGGCACAACCCCGTACCAGAACATTTGAAAAGGCTCTGTATAAAAGTAAAGAGAGAGACTTGGTCAGAACTAGGGACATCAATAACTCCAGCACCAGGATGGGAGAGAGAATCTGAAACAGTCTCAGTCTGTCTTTATGTTTTGTTCCAGATGCTGCTGGCCAGGCTGGTATGGTAAGTCGAACTCTCCCTGTTCGTTAATAGTCACTTTCCCCAGTCTCTGCTTTGTAGCATCACAGGGACCACGATCTCTGGGTTAAAAACATGCTAGAACTGATGAGTCAAAGCAGGAGCAGACTCTACCTCGTGCCCTAGCCAGGGGAGAGTGAATCTCTGGGGCTGAGAACCCATGGGTACGTCTACACTGGAACAAAAGATCCAGGGCCCCGCCATGGCTGGACCAGTTCAGCTGACTCGAGCTTGGGGGCTTGGGCTGCAGGGCTAAAAATGGCTGTGTAGATGTTCGGGCTCTGGGACCCTCCCCCCTCGTGGGGTACCAAAGCTCGGGCTCCAGCCCAAGCCCGAATGTCTACACAGCAATTGCACAGCCCGAGCCCAAGTCAGCTGACCTGAGCTAGCCAGGGGTGTCTCACTCCTGAGTAGACGTAAGCCATGGGGTCAGGGTGATGGATTCCATACGCTATTGTACGGGGCAGTCTGTGATGGGCCTGGGGGAGACACAGGGAGCAACTGAGACAGAACAGAGGAGGTGACGATGTGACAAGAGCATGAGGGTTTTTATATTTGAGCATCTGCTGCCTGTGGAGATGCTCTTTCACTCACATTCTATATGATGCAGGTTCAGACGCATCTCTTAGACCAGGGTGTGACAGTCTGTACCCCCATGTTCACCCCTTTTACAACATTATGATAAATTTTGTACAAAGTATGCCTTGTGAGGTATCATTTGAAAAATACATAATGTGCTGAACATTATTGTCCTGTTACGTATGTGAGGTAACATTGTATGTAAAGTTATAAGATTCTACTGTATGTTCCCAATCTGGGAAAACAGCTATAAACCAGAGACAAAAGACAAACTGATGCCTCAGCCAGGTCGCAAAGTAATCAAACGGACCATCACGTGGTTACATGGCCATTCTTTGGCAGGAAAAAAGTTGTGAGCGAGAAATTTACTTGTTGGAAAATGAACAGCTAGAGGTTCCCATCCCCACAAACTTTCTGTTGCATGAATCCCAGCTGGAGATGATTCTCAAAGAAGAGAGGGAAAATATAAGAATGGGGAACAAATGCCCCAAGTTATTCCTCCCTTTCTCTCTGCCCATGACATCACCAACACCTGAAGGACAAGGAAAGTAACACGGAAGTGGGGGAGGGGTCCTGGCGGAAAGGACAGCCAGTAAGACTGCTGAAGCATTTGGTGAGAGAGACCTTTCGCTTTGAATTCACTTAGCTTGATAAGTCAGGCATTAGTGGCATTTTGCTTTTATTTTCTTGTAGCCAATTCTGACTTTGATGCCTCGTTACTTGTAATCACTTAAAATCTATCTCTCTGTAGTTAAGAAACTTGTTTTATCTAAAGCAGTGTGTTTGGATTGAAGTGTTTGGAAAACTCCATTTGAGACAATAGGATTTGTGCATTTCATTTTCTATTAATAAAATGACAGACTTTATATGAGCTTGTATTGTCCAGGAGGGTGCTGGGCAGTACAAGACACACATTTCTGGGGGAAAGTCTGGCACTGGGAATTTGCTGGTGTTTCCCTGCAGTGTAATTCAAGAGTGGCTGGACAAAGCACTCACACCGCACAGCTCGGAGTAATTTACATGCTGGAGCAGGAACAGGAGTAGTTGCTTTCCTAGCAAAGCAATGTAAAAGGCACCCCAGGTTGGAGAATTGAGGGCAGTCCAGATTGTACCCGGTAATGTCAGATTAGCATCTGATGCCTACGGAGATGCCCCTTCGCTCACACACCATGTGCTGTGGGTTCAGAAACGTTTCTTACACCAGGGAGACGGGCTCGGCTCCTCCTGGCAGCGAGAGGGGAATTGGGAAGTCAGTTCATCAGAACGTCAGTAGAGACAAGGGACAGGATTGGGTACTGCGAGCTCCCAGGGGCAGGGAGTGTCCCTTCCTCTGTGTTCAGAGGCGAGTGGGGTGTCGGGGCACTATTGAAATGCAGACAATAGCTTTAATAACAATACTAATGTTCTTTGTAGGGTTTCTGCAGTGAGTACACGAAGCCTCCAGGAGGGTGCACCAGGGAGTACAAGCCTGTTTGTGGCACTGATGGCATTACATATGGAAACAAATGTGTCTTTTGTTCAGCAGTCTAGTAAGTAACAGAATAAACGACCCATTAACAACAACTAAAATACAATTGTGAGGTAATTCAAGGCCCTGCCTGCGCCCATCTGTCTTTACCTCCTAGAGGCTGCGTCAACTATCTCAGTCTAATTTTTCCTGTCAGCAAATAACCTTTGGTTAATGTCACATACCGGGGCCTTGACAGATGCTTTGCTCTCGTTGTCCATAAGGTTGCAGCCCTGAGTTCTGTGTCTCTGTCTTTCCCTCTAGTGAAAACCTTGGAAGTCTTTGCTTTGAGCATGATGGAGAATGCCAGTCGCACGATGAGGCCAAGGAAAGAGAAGACCTTTAGCATTTGGTTCCCACTAGCAGATCTCCGCACGGAGTCACATTCTCGTCTCATCTGCCAGTTCCAGGCCGCTAAGAGCATCGCTGACTCCCCACCTGTCTGTGCAATAAAGCAAACTCAGCAGAATTTGTTACCTCTGTGGGGTTTTTCCCCTTTCCAAGCAGGGACTCTGCTCTCCCGTGTCTCACACAGGCTCTCCCCAGCTTACAGACTGGAGTTAATGAGAACACAAAGTGCAATAACCAGTCACAGGCACTATGGGAACCACAGACTGGCAATTATTATATCACCTCCTGCCATGGCTTTTCCTACAAGAGAAATTGATACACAAACCCCAGACACGTTCCCTCTATCTGACTCCCTTCCAGACCTGAGTGTTCTCCATAGACCAGAACATGAGACCATGAGCGGAGCCCATGTAAAAGGCCTTTGCCTGGGAGAACACCAAGGGATTGGAGGGGATGGGATCCCGAACTCAGACATAGGGCCCAGGGCTACTNTAAAAACCTGATTTACTTTACATACAACAACAGTTTAGTTATATATTATAGACTTATAGAAAGAGACCTTCTAAAAACGTTACAATGTATGACTGGCGCGCAAAACCTTAAATGAGAGTGAATACATGAAGACTCGGCCCCCCACTTCTGCAAGGTTGCCAACCCCTGATCTATACGGTCACAGTTCATGTCAATAACGTCACACCTGGGAGAACACCAAGGGATGGGAGGGGATGGGATCCCCAACCCAGACATAGGGCCCAGGGCTACTTGTTGGGGTGGGAAGTGTAAAGGGCTTGTGGGAATGTGGATCCATGATGTGTGCCACACCCTACACCCCAATACACCCCCCTGCCCCCCAGAGACCCACGAGCTGCACAGCTCGTCGGTCTCCTCCATGGCGCACAGGGGACTGCGGACTCCCTCTCACTGGGGTCTGAGCTGCGCTGATGCCCTCTGCAGCAGACCAACAACCTGCCACATTTGGCTCTTCACGTGCTTGGAAGCTGCCTCACTTCTGGGCTGCCCTGGGGGAGCCTGACCGATCTCTGACCATGCTGAGGCTTGCTGTAAGCCAGCGTCCCAGTGACTCGGGAGTGTCTGGGAGCGGGGAGACGCCAGAGACAAAGAACGGGGAGGTTGGTACAAAGGGGCAGCCCAAAATGACTCGAGCTAGCGAACAGGAGCGGCTAACAGGGGAGCTTAGCGAGGGAGTTTACAGGGGAAGTGGGAGTGTGGGGGGCTAGATACACGTTACATTCCTTAAACTCCCTTAAACTTAAACCCAAAACACCCCCTGATAAAAACAAAACCTCAAGAAAAGAACGAGCTGCAGGAGTAAAAGGAGAATGCAGGCAGAAGTCCAGCAACAGAGTGGGGGCTACTACCCAGTTTATTGCACCCAATGCAGCATGTCTGATTATCTGCCCTATGGGTGGGTGGCGTGTGTGTGCATCCAGTGCAAGGAGCCCCTGGCCCTCAGAGACCGTGTATGGGCTTTGGAGACCAGGGTGGCTGAGCTGGAGGCGCTAAGGGAGACAGAGAGGTACACAGATGAGACTTTCCGGGACACAGTAGAACGGTCCCATCCCCGGTCTGACAGCCTCTGTGCTGTTGAGGGGGATGAAAGGCTCAGGGAAGGAGAACATCCAACTGGAGCAGAGGGAAATGATCCCATAGTTGGGACCCTCCTTCCAGATGATGTCATGGTATCCTCTCGCACGGATGATACCTCTCCAGGGGTACGAACTCCAGTTATTAGGAAGAGACAGGTAACAGTAATGGGCGATTCGATCATTAGAAACATAGATCGCTGGGTTTGCAATGACCGGGAGAACCACAGGGTGACTTGCCTGCCTGGTGAGAAGGTTGTGGATCTCTTGAGACATCTAGATAGACTTATGTGTAGTGCTGGGGAGGAGCCAGTGGTCGTGGTACATGTAGGTACCAGTGACATAGGGAAGGATAGGAGAGAGGTCCTGGAGGCCAAATTTAGGCTACTAGGTAAGTCCAGGACCTCCATGGTAGCATTCTCTGAAATGCTAAACCAAATGGAACCAGATTGCTACCACTTAAAATTAAAAAGGTCGTAGAGCAGTTTTAAAACTAAGGGCTGAGGGAAAGCCGACAGGTGCAGAGAAGCACGTGGTTCGGACAGAGACATCCCTTAGGGGAGGATCTACAAATGGAGATTTTCTATGTCCTAGTAAGGAGGAGAGGGTGGAAGATGATAAAATACAGGTAGGATCTGATGAGAAACAGTCAAATGAAAAAAAGTCTCATTTAATTAGATCATGCAATGGGAGACCGCTAAAAAGTGACAAGTTTTTAAAGTGCTTATATACCAATGCTAGAAGTCTAAATAATAAGATGGGTGAACTAGAGAGTGCCTCGTATTAAATGAGGTTATTGATATAACAGGCATCACAGAAACTTGGTGGAATGAGGATAATCAATGGGACACAGTAATACCAGGGTATAAAATATATCAGAAGGACAGAACAGGTCGTGCTGGTGGGGGAGTGGCACTAGATGTGAAAGAAAGCGTAGAATCAAATGAAGAAAAAATCCTAAATGAACCAAACTGTACCATGGGATCTCTATGGATAGTAATTCCATGCTAATAATAAGAATATAGCAGTAGGGATATATTACCGACCACCTGACCAGGATGGTGATGGTGACTGTGAAATGCTCAGGGAGATTAGAGAGGCTATTAAAATAAAAAACTCAATAATAATGGGGGATTTCAACTATCCCCATATTGACTGGGTACATGTCACCTCAGGATGGGATGCTGAGATAAAGTTTCTTGACACCTTAAATGCCTGCTTCTTGGAGCAGCTGGTACAGGAACCCACAAGAGGAGAGGCAATTCTTGATTCAGTCCTAAGTGGAGCACAGGATCAGGTCCAAGAGGTGACTATATATACTGCTTGGTAATAGTGACCATAATATAATTAAATGTAACGTCCCTGTGGCAGGGAAAACACCACAGCAGCCCAACACTGTAGCATTTAATTTCAGAAAGGGGAAACTACACAAAAATGAGGACGTTAATTAAACAGAAATTAAAAAGGTACAGCGCCAAAAGTAAAATCACTGCAAGCTGCATGGAAACTTTTTAAAGACACCATAATAAAGGCTCAACTTAAATGTGCACCCCAAATTAAAAAACATAGTAAGAGAACCAAAAAAGAGCCACCGTGGCTAAACAACAAAGTAAGAGAAGCAATGAGAGGCAAAAAGGCATCCTTCGAAAAGTGGAAGTTGAATCTTAGTTAGGAAAATAGAAAGGAGCATAAACACTGGCAAATGAAGTGTAAAATATAATTAGGAAGGCCAAAAAAGAACTTGATGATCAGCTAGCCAAAGACTCAAAAAGTAATAGCAAACATTTTTTTAAGTACATCAGAAGCAGGAAGCCTGCTAAACAACCAGTGGGGCCATTGGATGATGCAGATGCTAAAGAAGCACTCAAGGATGATAAGGCCATTGCAGAGAAATGAAATGAATTATTTGCATTGGTCTTCACGGCTGAGGATGTGAGGGAGATTCCCAAACCTGAGCCATTCTTTTTAGGTGACAAATCTGAGAAACTGTCCCAGACTGAGGTGTCAGAGGAGGTTTTGGAACAAATTAATAAACTAAACAGTAAAATGTCACCAGGACCAGATGGGATTCACCCAAGCGTTCTGAAGGAACTCAAATGTGAAATTGCAGGACTACTAACTGTAGTCTGTAACCTATCATTTAAATCAGCTTCTGTACCAAATGACTGGAGGATAGTTAATGTGATGCGAATTTTTAAAACGGGCTCGAGAGGTGATCCCGGCAATTACAGGCCAGTAAGCCTGACTTCAGTACCGGGCAAACTGGTTGAAACTATAGTAAAGAACAGAATTGTCAGACACATAGATGAACATAATTTGTTGGGGAAGAGTCAACATGGTTTTTGTAAAGGGAAATCATGCCTCACCAATCTACTAGAACTCTCCGAGGGGGTCAACAAGCATGTGGACAAGGGGGATCCAGTGGATATAGTGTACTTAGATTTTTAGAAAGCCTTTGACAAGGTCCTTCACCAAAGGCTCTTAAGTAAAGTAAGTTGTTATGGGATAAGAGGGAAGGTCCTCTCATGGATTGGTAACTGGTTAAAAGATAGGAAACAAAGGGTAGGAATAAATGGTCAGTTTTCAGAATGGAGAGAGGTAAATAGTGGTGTCCTCCAGGGGTCTGTTCTGAGACCAGTCCTATTCAACATGTGCATAAATGATCTGGAAAAAGGTGTAAACAGTGAGGTGGCAAAATTTGCAGATGATACCTACTCCAGGACAGGCCCAACAAAGAAAGTAACAGAACACCACTAGCCATCACCTTCAGCCCCCAACTAAAACCTCTCCAGCGCATCATCAAGGATCTACAACCTATCTTGAAGGACGATCCCTCACTCTCACAGATCTTGGGAGGCAGGCCAGTCCTCGCTTACATACAGCCCCCCAACCTGAAGCAAATACTCACCAGCAACCACACACCACACAACAAAAACACTAGACCAGGAACCTATCCTTGCAACAAAGCCCGTTGCCAGCTCTGTCCACATATCTATTCAAGGGACACCATTATAGGACCTAATCACATCAGCCACACCATTAGAGGCTCGTTCACCTGCACATCTACCAATGTACCACAACCTCCTCAGGCAAGGAGTTCCACAGATTGACTGTGTGCTGTGTGAAGAAGAACTTCCTTTTATTTGTTTTAAACCTGCTGCCCATTAATTTAATTTGGTGGCCCCTAGTTCTTATATTATGGGAACAAGTAAATAACTTTTCCTTATTCACTTTCTCCACACCACTCCTGTTTGCTTTTTTGACTGATGCTGCACACTGCATGGACGTCTTCAGAGAACTATCCACGATGACTCCAAGATCTCTTTCCTGATTAGTTGTAGCTAAATTAGCCCCCATCATATTGTATGTATAGCTGGGGTTATTTTTTCCAATGTGTATTACTTTACATTTATCCACATTAAATTTGAGATGCTAACAGAATGTTGGCTAACAGAATGTTGGGAATCATTAGGAAAGGGATAGATAATAAGACAGAAAATATCACATTGCCTCTATATAAATCCATGGTACGCCCACACCTTGAATACTGTGTGCAGATGTGGTCGCCCCAAAAAAGATATATTGGACTTGGAAAAGGTTCAGAAAAGGGCAACAAAAATGAGTAGGGGTATGGAGCGTCTGCCATATGAGGAGCGATTAATAAGACTGGGACTTTTCAGCTTGGAAAAAAGACAACTAAGGGGGGATATGATAGAGGTCTATAAAATCAAAATTGGTGTGGAGAAAGTAATTAAGGAAGTGTTATTTACTCCTTCTCATGACACAAAAACTAGGGGTCAACAAATGAAATTAATAGGCAGCAGGTTTAAAACAAACAAAGGAAATATTTTTTCACACAAGACACAGTCAACCTGTGGAACTCCTTGCCAGAGAATGTTGTGACGGCCAAGACTATAACAGGGTTAAAAAAAGAACTAGATAAGTTCATGGAGGATAGGTCCATTAATTGCTATTAGCCAGGATGGGCAGGAATGGTGTCCCTCGCCTCTGTTTGCCAGAAGCTGGGAATGGGCGACAGGGGACGGATCACTTGATGATTCCCTGTTCTGTTCATTCCCTCTGGGGCACCTGGCATTAGCCACTGTCGGAAGACAGGACACTGGGCTAGATGGACCTTCGGTCTGATCCAGTGTGGCCGTTCTTATGTTCAAGTCAGACTTTAAGCATGGTGAATTGCAAGGAGACTGCGAGCTTAAATCGGAACTCTGAAGGGAGAAGGACATGGCTCTTTGCCCATTAAGATGTCCTCATGTTGCTAGCCCTGCTGAAGCCTGGGCCACCACGTCTTCCCCGTTATTGTCTGCATGCCCATCTCCTCTCAGACTCTGAGACCCCTCCTCCCGATATTCCTATACTTAATAATGATAATACTAAGCAGCACTCACCCATATTTGCCAGGGGTATTTCTTGCTGATTATTGCAGTGTTCAGCAACTCCCAGTCTTGCTGTACAGAGATGAAAGGGACTGTAGGTGACCCTGTTCCCCCCTGACCACAGGCCCTGTGCTGGAGGGACTATGAAGCTCTGAACCGGCCAGGCGCTGAACTGGGCTGTCGCGGGGCCCAGTGAGAAGTCAGGAGGCTCATACCCATATTTTCAATGGTGCGAGTCCTGAAGCCAAGAGCGAAGCCAGAGTTCAAGGGCTTTGCCTGGGGCAGAGGGGAGGAGGGAATCCCCAGCCCAGAAGCAGGGCCTGGCGCCCCCAGACAGTTGCCCGCTGCCCAGCTGCTCCTGCGTTTGGGAGCAGAGAAGGGAACATCCCACCGCTTCCCCCCAGCAGCACTGGGGCCACGTGGTGCCCCACTGTGCCATAGCCCACAGCGACCCCACATCCCTCCCCATCCCCGCGGCAGAGACCTGTACCCTGAACCCAGCCATGATCTCCCTGGTGCACAAGGGGCGGAGGGGTCCCTCCGCATGGGGTCTGTGCTGCCTTCCTGCCCCATGCAGCACAGCCACTGCTCGTCCCGCTCCTCTGGATCCCACCAGACCTGTCCGCTGCCTTAGTTTGGGGCTGCCTGAGGGATCTCTCCCTGTGCCCATTAACATATTCAACATTTGCAAATGAATTGTTGCTCTGCAGTTTCTCTTTGAAGTCTGTTAATAAATGCAAATAATAATTAATAATAATAATTAATAAGAATAAATGGACACAAATCAGACATCAGGAATGGTAACATACAAAAGCCAGCAGGACAACACTTCAATCTCCCTGGACATTCAATAACAGATTTAAAAGTAGCCATCCTTCAACAAACAAAATTCAAAAACAGACTTCAAAGAGAAACTGCAGAGCTACAATTCATTTGCAAATTTAGCACCATTAATTTGGGCTTGAATAGGGACTGGGAGTGGCTGGCTCACTACAAAAGCAATTTTCCCTCTCTTGGTATTGACACCCCCTCACCAATTATTGTGAGTGAAATACATCCACCCTGACTGATTTGGCCTTGTCAACACTGGTTCTCCACTTGTAAGGTAACTCCCTTCTCTTCATGTGTCAGTATATATATGCCTGTATCTGTAATTTTCACTCCATGCATCTGAAGAAGTGGGTTTTTTACCAACAAAAGCTTAGGCCCAAATAAATCTGTTAGTCTTTAAGGTGCCCCCGGACTCCTCGTTGTTTTTGTGGATACAGACTAACACGGCTACCCCTCTGATACTTGACACCATGCAAGGCACTGAATTTAGCCATATGAAATGGAAATAGAAACTGAGGAACCACCTGATCAGCATCCTGTACAGCAAACAGGAGCAGATCAAGAATGAGCTCTCAAAACTGGAGACTCTCACATAAAACCAACCTTGCACACAAACGTCCACGTGGCTGGACTTTACAAAAACAAGACAAGCCATTTACAACGCACACTTCACTTCTCTACAGAGGAAAAAGGACAGTAAACTATCTAAACTCCTACATGCCACAGGGGGCTACAACAGTGGTGTCCTCAACTCACCTAACAATATTATTAATCTAGCCAACCACATACTTAGCCCGGCGGAAGAGTCTGTCCTATCTCGGGGACTCTTTTTCTGCCCCACCACCCCCACGCACATGATGCAGTTCTGCAGTGATCTGGAAGCCTACTTTTGTTGTCTCCAACTCAAGGAATATTTTTAACACATCACTGAACAGTGCACTGACCCACAGGAACCCTCCAACCAACACTACAAGAAGAAGAATTTTGTGTGGACTCCTTCTGACGGTTGAAATGACAGACTGGACTTCTACATAGATTGCTTCCGCCGACGTGCACAGGCTGAAATTGTGAACAAACAGCATTACTTGCCCCATAACCTCAGCCGTACAGAACGCAACGCCATCCACAGCTTCAGAAACAACTCTGACATTATAATCAAAGGGGCTGACAAAGGAGGTGCTGTTGTCATAATGAACAGGTCAGATTATGAACAGGAGGCTGCCAGACAACTCTCCAACACCACATTCTACAGGCCACTATCCTCCGATCCCACTGGGGAGTACCAAAAGAAACTGCACCATCTGCTCAAGAAACTCCCAGCTACAGCACGGGAACAAATCTACATGGACACACCCCCAGAGCCCCGACTAGGGGTACTCTATCTGCTACCCAAGATCCATAAACCTGGAAACCCTGGACGCCCCATCATCTCAGGCATTGGCACTCTTACAGCAGGATTATCTGGCTATTTGGACTCTCTCCTCAGACCCTACGCTACCAGCACTCCCAGCTATCTTCGAGACACACTGACGTCCTGAGGAAACTACAATGCATTGGTGATCCTCCTGAAAACACCATCCTGGCCACCATGGATGTAGAAGCGCTTTACACCAATATTCCACACGAGGATGGACTACAAGCTGTCAAGAACAGTACCCCTGATGAGGCCACGGCACACCTGGTGGCTGAGCTTTGTGACTTTGTCCTCACCACAACCATTTCAGATTTGGGGACAACTTATACCTTCAAGTCAGTGGCACTGCTATGGGTACCCGCATGGCCCCACAGTATGCCAACATTTTTATGGCTGACTTAGAACAACGCTTCCTCAGCTCTCGTCCCCTAACGCTCCTCCTCTACTTACGTTACATTGATGACATCTTCATCATATGGACCCATGGGAAGCAGGCCCTTGAAGAATTCCACCTGGATTTCAACAATTTCCACCCCACTATCAACCTCGGCCTGGACTAGTCCACACAAGAGATCCACATCCTGGACACTACAGTGAAAATAAGTGATGGTCACATAAACACCATCCTATACCAGAAACCTACTGACTGCTATACTTACCTACATGTCTCCAGCTTCCATCCAGGACACATCACCTGATCCATTGTCTACAGCCAAGCCCTATGATACAACCGAATTTGCTCCAATCCCTCAAACAGAGACAAACACCTACAAGATCTTTATCAAGCATTCTTACAACTAAAATACCCACCTGGTGAAGTGAGGAAACAGATTGACAGAGCGACACAGGTACCCAGAAGTCACCTAGTACAGGACAGGCCCAACAAGGAAAATAACAGAACACCACTGGCCATCACGTACAGCCCCCAGCTAAACCCTCTCCAGCACATCAACGATCTACAACCTATCCTGGAAAACGATCTCTCACCCTCACAGACCTTGGGAGGCAGGCCAGTCCTCGCTTACAGACAGCCCCCCAACCTGAAGCAAATATTCACCAGCAACTACACACCACAGAAACACTAACCCAGGAACCAATCCCTGTAGCAAACCTCATTGCCTACTCTGTCCCTATATCTACTCTCGTGACACCATCAGAGGACCCAACCACATGAGCCACACCATCAAGGGCTCATTCACCTGCACATCTACTAATGTGATATATGCCATCATGTGCCAGCAATGCCCCTCTGCCATGTACATTGGCTAAACCGGACCGTCTCTAAGTAAAAGAATAAATGGACACAAATCAGACATCAGGAATGGTAACATACAAAAGCCAGTAGGAGAACACGTCAATCTCCCTGGACATTCAATAACAGATTTAAAAGTAGCCATACTTCAATGAAAAAACTTCAAAAACAGACTTTAAAGATCAGAGGGGTAGCCGTGTTAGTCTGGATCTGTAAAAAGTGACAAAGAGTCCTGTGGCACCTTATAGACACATGCGTCTGATGAAGTGGGTATTCACCCACGAAAGCTTATGCTCCGATACGTCTGTTAGTCTATAAGGTGCCACAGGACTCTTTGTCGCTTTTTACAGACTTCAAAGAGAAACTGCAGAGCTACAATTCATTTGCAAATTTAACACCATTGATTTGGGCTTGAATAGGGACTGGGAGTGGCTGGCTCAATACAAAAGCAATAATCCCTCTCTTGGTATTGACACTTCTGTGACGCTCCCCTGTGGTGTTATCCGGACCGGTGATCTGCTAGGTCACTCCAATCCTTGACTCTGGGAGCCAGCCTTACCTTGCTCTGCTGTGAGACCCCCCACTCCTGGGCTGTTCACACACAGCCTCTGGCATGTCAGCTGCTCCCAGCTACTTGCAAGTGAATGACACTAGCCAGTATCTCCGGTCCCAGACACAACCCTGGGAACCTCCCTCTTGCAGTTCCCAGTGACGCCCGCTGGACGCTGCAAGCTTATATGAGTTCGTCAATTTAACAAAGAAATTGATATGTGCCAGGCTTGTTATCCCAAGGGGGGTCTCTGACACACTGCAAACCAAACACACTGCTTCAGCTAGAATAAACAAACAGATTTATTAACTATAAAGGTAGATTTTAAGTGATTATAAGTCAAAGCTTAACAAGTCAGATTTGGTCAAATGAAATAAAAGCAAAACGCATTCTCAGCTGATCTTAACACTTCCAATGTCCTTACAAACTTAGATGCTTCTCACCACAGGCTGTCTGGCTGCTCTTCAGCCAGGCTCTCCCCTTTGATCAGCGCTTCAGTCGCTTGGTGGTGGTGTCTGTAGATGTAGGTGGGAGAGAGACAGAGCAGGGCAAACGTCTCTCCCTTTTATCATGTCCTTTCTTTCCTCTTGGCTTTGCTCCCCACCCCTTCAGTGTCAGGTGAGCATCACCTCATCGCAGCCCCAAACTGCCCAAAGGAAGGGGGGTGCCTCCCTCGAGGGTCGAACAGATTCTTTTGTTGCTGCCTAGGCCAGTGTCCATTGTTCCTGTGAGGCTGGGCTGGGTTTGTCCCATCCATGCCCTGACGAGGTGTGAACTGCCTCTCTGCTCTTGGAGAGTTTTTGCCTGGACTTGCTTTAAGCCATGAGGACACATTTTCAGCCTCATAACTATGTACATAAAATTATAACCTATAACATCACTATAACAAACATGCGCAGTGCATCATGAGCCTTCCGAAGACACCCAACATGACAAACTTTGCATTGGACACCACACAATCATTTTATAAAGATGAACACGGGGGTGTAGAGTGTTCCCCCGAGGTACAGAGTGTCACAACATCCTCATCAATTATTGGGAGTGGACCACATCCACCCTGATTAATTGGCTCTGTCAACACTGGTTCTCCACTTGTAAGGTGACTCCCTTCTCTTCATGTGTCAGTATATTTATGCCTGCATCTCTAATTTTCACTCCATGCATCTGAAGAAGTGGGTTTTATACCCACGAAAGCTTATGCCCAAATAAATCTGTTAGTCTTTAAGGTGCCACCGGACTCCTCGTTGTTTTTCTCAGCAAGTTTGTAGATGATACTAAGCTGTGGGGGGAGGTAAATACGCTGCAGGGCAGGGATAGCGTCCAGAGTGACCTAGACAAATTGGAAGATTGGGTCAAAAGAAATCTGATGAGTGCCTCACCATCGCCAAGCTGCCTTAACGATGAATTCGCTGGGCACAGCAGCGTCTCCCCTGTGCACGGGGATCTCCAGGTGCCCAATCAACTCCTGGGTCACCCCATCACTGCAGCTGCCGCAGGGCGCACAGCTGGGGAAAGGGACAGAACCAAGATCCTGGAATCTCACGACTTTCGAAACGGTTTCTTGGGGTCGCAGGCCAGTGGAATGAGTTAGACCTGCCCTCTAGCTCCTCTAAACTAAGCCAGGCACCAGCTCCGGGCAGAATACTTGCAAGATCAGGACAGCATGACAGTCGCTTACGGTCAGCTTTGCCCCCTGCTGCTGGGACCTACTGCAGAGTCTGGCCGAAAGAGGCTGGAAACACAGTAAATGTCAGGTGCTTTGCTGGGTCAGTGCCTTTAACGTGCAGCATGACAATATGTTCTACACTCGCAGTCATGACAATCAGGCATATCCAGGTTTGGGTGCCCATGTGCCCCATGATGAGCACTCAGCCCACATAACTACTCAATCATTCACCAAATCAAGGGTGTGACTTGTAACCTCCCCCAACTTATCCTGGAATCTTGTTGGGGAGGAAAATTGTTTACAGCTTCGCATTCCCCTTGAGAGCTTTGCTTCCAATTGCCGGAGTTGTGAGTGACTATTTAGGATGATGTCACAATGAAGGTGGGTTCTCCGACACCCTATATATAGTGGGGCTCCGTCTGTGGGGTTTACTGAGGGAGCAGAGCACCAAGAGCCCACTGCAGACCAGACAGCCACGTCCGCCATGAAGATAACAGGGGCCGTTCTGCTCTTCGCTCTGGCACTTTGCTGCTTCTACTCGGGTGAGTCATTTTGGCTGTAGCCTGTGCTGAGCCTGCTCTGATACCTCTGCCCCCCTGAAAGGTCGGGGCCAGCCTCACTCTGATCTATACAGGGGTTCGCACATCCCCACAGTGGCTGATTCCAGGAGCTCTAATCTCCCTGCACGGATCCCAGAGCTCGGAAGGGCTGTTCCCGGGGTTCTCTCTGGGCTGGGATGTCACTGACTCTGCCAGAAACCGAGGCAGCTCAAAAGCTTCACCCCTAGAAACCAAACATCCATGGAATCCCCTTTCTTTTTGAATTTCTTCTCATCTACGGTTCTGGTTGTTTTCTGATTATTTTCTTGGGGACAAGGTTGTTGGCAGTAAAATTCTTGATCTAGTTGCTTAAATAATGTTAATTCCTGTCATTGTTTATTATGAAACTCCACAAAGAGGCCATCAGCTGGGTTACCAGATGTACCGATTTTATAGGGACACTCCCAATATTCAGGGCTTCTTCTTATATAGGCGCCTATTTCCCCTCCCCTTCCCCTGATTTTTCACGCTTTCTATCTGGTCACCCTACCATCAGGAGTCAAAAATTCCCACCCGGGATCAGACCGGGAACCCTTCTACCCAATCTCTGTTTCCCACACTAGCCTGTGCCAGTATATTTAGAGCGACGTACAAGGCCCTTGGCAGTTCTGAGAGAAGCTTCCCACAGGAAAAGGTTTTCTTACCTTCTATTACTTAGGAGTTGCTTCATGCCCTGAATTAATTCAATTCAACGATACTTTATTAGCATGACAAGATCTATGGCATTGCCAAAGTAGAAAGCGGAAGATTTAGATCCTCTCCAAACACTAGCTTTTTTTGGTTAAATCCCTACCTTGTAATGCTGGATGATCCCGTTATCCATAGCTCCTTAATACAGATAATCTTCACTTGGGGGGCTGATATCTTAGTCAATTGGATACAGTTTCATTAACAAACAGAGTCAGACCTGTTCAGAATGAAACATCTCATTAGAATTGAGTCATTGCTGATGTAATTCTGTGCTATGGTTTAACTCTGAAGAGACACTCAAATAATGGAGAGAGAGAGAGAGAGTCAAAAGCTGCTGAGGTTTTTATGGCTACCCGTGAGATCCTAGATCCTGCCAAACTGCTGCTGAGACACAACCTTTAGTGTTCTGGTATTTTTCAGACAGTGTCAATGAATGGACCAGACAGCCTGTTGTGGGGTACATGGCAGAGTGTGCAGTGTTATGTTCACACCATCCAAACAGATGTTAGAGTAAAATGTAAAACTCTCTTTCTGGATCCTTGTAATATAATACAACATGATTTCTCAGAATCCAGAACCCTAACATACAAGAACCCAAAACACAGAGAGAGACAAAGCAGGCTGCTCCCGAAGGCAGCGAGGCACAATTCAACCCATATTGATCTAGGTTGGCTCTTTGAAAATTAACTCCTGAAGACCCAGATCACAAGTTTCCCAACAGAGCCCCTAAAGAGCAGGACCAAGAAGCAGAACCAGGAAACCACTCACACTTAAAGAGAGATCAAGAAACAACAAAGACAAACTGGAGTCCAATGTCAGAAGCCAGCACCAGAGCAACACAGGAAAACTGAATGACAGAAAAGTGGCTGTGGTATGAAATGCCTCTGAAATGCAGTACTCCGTAACAGGCTTTTTAAAGCAAAGCCATTAACCATTTTTATTGTGGATAGTTTTGGGTCTAATCCTGCCACCACTGATGTCAATGGACATTTTTTGGCCTCTGTTGGCTGGGTGTAGCTTTGAAAGAACATCAGGGTATTATGGAGCTGGCAGCTAACAGAGCGATTTCTTCAGCTCAAGTGGCAGGGGCCAGTGTTTCAAAAGCTTAAGATGAGATCAACATGTGGGTGTTGTTTTATTCTGGGTGGCTTAGCACAGCCATGATCCCACTATATGGTTGAACTGATTCCCCACGAAACTCGAAAGAAAGAAAGAAAGAAAGAAAGAAAGAAAGAAAGAAAGAAAGAAAGAAAGTTCTGTGCATTTTTATGATTAAGTCTTGCTGAGAACATGAATGTTTTCTGAACCCTTTCACTGAATTTAATGAGTACATACGTTACCCTTCATCCAGAAGGAGAAGAGTTAAAACAAATAGCACTGAGATCTTCTCAGAAGTTCCTGGAAAAGTAGGAAACTCCCCCAGCCTCCCCCAAAGGCAAGGGTGAGATCCTGTAGAGGAGACACCTGCTGTCACGAAGTGTGGGGGAGTCAGGGCCCTGCAACCCCACTTCCTGCGATTCACCGGGACTCTCAGCCAGCCAGTAAAACGGAAGATTTATTGGAAGACAGGAACACAGTCCCAAGCAGAGCTTGTAGGTACACCCAGGACCCCTCAGTCAAGTCCTTCTGGGGGGCAGGGAGCATAGACCCCAGTCCTGGGGCTCCCTCCGTTTCCCCAGCCAGCTCCAAACTGAACTCTATGGCCCCTCCTCTGCCTTTTTCTCTTTCCCGGGCCAGGAGGTCACCTGATCTCTTTGTTCTCCAACACCTTCAATTGGCACCTTTGCAGGGGAGAGGCCCAGGCCATCAGTTGCCAGGAGACAGGGTGCCGGCCATTCTCTGTGCAGACACCATCACACTGGCCCTCTCGGGCTCTGCAACAATCACACCCCCTGATCCCCCCACCTAGATAGTAGAAGTAAAGAGAGAGACTTGGTCAGAACTAGGGACATCAATAACCCCAGCACCAGGATGGGAGAGAGAATCTGAATCAGTCTCAGTCTGTCTTTATGTTTTGTTCCAGATGCTGCTGGCCAGGCTGGTAAGGTAAGTCGAACTCTCCCTGTTCGTTAACAGTCACTTTCCCCAGTCTCTGCTTTGTAGCATCACAGGGACCACGATCTCTGGGTTAGAAACATGCTAGAACTGATGAGTCAAAGCAGGAGCAGACTCTACCTCGTGCCCTAGCCAGGGGAGAGTGAATCTCTGGGGCTGAGAACCCATGGGTACGTCTACACTGGAACAAAAGATCCAGGGCCCGGCCATGGCTGGACCGGGTCAGCTGACTCGAGCTTGGGGGCTTGGGCTGCAGGGCTAAAAATGGCTGTGTAGATGTTCGGGCTCTGGGACCCTCCCCCCTCGTGGGGTACCAAAACTCGGGCTCCAGCCCAAGCCCGAATGTCTACACAGCAATTGCACAGCCCGAGCCCAAGTCAGCTGACCTGAGCTAGCCAGGGGTGTTTCACTGCTGAGTAGACGTAAGCCATGGGGTCAGGGTGATGGATTCCATACGCTATTGTACGGGGCAGTCTGTGATGGGCCTGGGGGAGACACAGGGAGCAACTGAGACAGAGCAGAGGAGGTGACGGTGTGACAAGAGCATGAGGGTTTTTATATTTGAGCATCTGCTGCCTGTGGAGATGCTCTTTCACTCACATTCTATATGATGCAGGTTCAGAAGCATCTCTTAGACCAGGGTGTGACAGTCTGTACCCCCATGTTCACCCCTTTTACAAGATTATGATAAATTTTGTACAAAGTATGCCTTGTGAGGTATCATTTGAAAACTCATAACGTGCTGAACATTATTGACCTGTTAAATATGTCAGGCAAAATTGTATGTAAAGTTATAAGATTCTACTGTATAAGACATGTTCCCAGTCTGGGGAAACAGCTATAAACCAGAGACAAAAGACAAACTGATACCTCAGCCAGGTCTCAACGTAATCAAACGGACCATCACGTGGTTACATGGCCATTCTTTGGCAGGAAAAAAGTTGTGAGCGAGAAATTTACTTGTCGGAAAATGAACAACTGGAAGTTCCCATCCCCACAAACTTTCTGTTGCATCAACCCCAGCTGGAGATGATGCTCAAAGAAGAGGGAAAAATATAAGAATGGGGAACAAATGCCCCAAGTTATTCCTCCCTTTTTCTCTGCCCACGACATCACCAACACCTGAAGGACAAGGAAAGTAACACGGAAGTGGGGGAGGGGTCCTGGCGGAAAGGACAGCCAGTAAGACTGCTGAAGCATTTGGTGAGAGAGACCTTTCGCTTTGAATTCACTTAGCTTGATAAGTCAGGCATTAGTGGCATTTTGCTTTTATTTTCTTGTAGCCAATTCTGACTTTGATGCCTCGTTACTTGTAATCACTTAAAATCTATCTCTCTGTAGTTAAGAAACTTGTTTTATCTAAAGCAGTGTGTTTGGATTGAAGTGTTTGGAAAACTCCATTTGAGACAATAGGATTTGTGCATTTCATTTTCTATTAATAAAATGACAGACTTTATATGAGCTTGTATTGTCCAGGAGGGTGCTGGGCAGTACAAGACACACATTTCTGGGGAAAAGTCTGGCACTGGGAATTTGCTGGTGTTTCCCTGCAGTGTAATTCAAGAGTGGCTGGACAAAGCACTCACACCGCACAGCTCGGAGTAATTTACATGCTGGAGCAGGAACAGGAGTGGTTGCTTTCCTAGCAAAGCAGTGTAAAAGGCACCCCAGGTTGGAGAATTGAGGGGACACAGCTGTTCATCAGTCCAGATTGTACCCGGTAATGTCAGATTAGCATCTGATGCCTACGGAGATGCCCCTTCGCTCACACACCATGTGCTGTGGGTTCAGAAACGTCTCTTACACCAGGGAGACGGGCTCGGCTCCTCCTGGCAGCAAGAGGGGAATTGGGAAGTCAGTTCATCAGAACGTCAGTAGAGACAAGGGACAGGATTAGGTACTGCGAGCTCCCAGAGTCCTCTGTGTTGAGAGAAGGCCCAGCCCCATTGGCGAATGGGAGTGTCACGGCACTACTGAAATGCAGACAATAACTCTAATAACAACACTAATGTTCTTTGTAGGGTTTCTGCAGTGAGTACGAGGAGCCTCCAGAAGCCTGCACCATGCAGTACGAGCCTGTTTGTGGCACTGATGGCACGACATATGGAAACAAATGTGTCTTTTGTTCAGCAGTCTAGTAAGTAACAGAATAAACGACCCATTAACAACAACTAAAATACAATTGTGAGGTAATTCAAGGCCCTGCCTGCGCCCATGTCTTTACCTCCTAGAGGCTGGGTCGACTTCCTCAGTCTAATTTTTCCTGTCAGCAAATAAGCTCTGGTTAATGTCATATACTGGGGCCTTGACAGATGCTTTGCTCTCGTTGTCCATAAGGTTGCAGCCCTGAGTTCTGTGTCTCTGTTTTTCCCTCTAGTGAATACCTTGGAAGTCTTTGCTTTGAGCATTATGGAGAATGCAATTCGCACGATGAGGCCAAGCAAAGAGAAGACCTTTAGCATTTAGTTCCAACTAGCAGATCCCTGCATGGAGCCACGGTCTCGTCTCATCCTCCATTTGCAGGGCTCCTGACAGCTTCACGGACTGTCCCTCTGCATGTCCAATAAAGCAAACTCAGCAGAATTCATTACCTCTGTGTTTTTTCCCCTCTTTCCAAGCAGGGACTCTGCTCTCCTGTGTCTCACACAGGCTCTTCCCAGCTTACAGACCGGAGTTAATGAGAACACAAAGTGCAGTAACCAGTCACAGGCATTAAGCTGAATCCATTTTGCTTTCACGTTCCACCAACAGATCCCTACATGGAGACAAGTTCTCTGCTCATCCTCCATTTTGGGGGTGGCTCCCCTGTTAGCACCCGTCTCGCTCCATCTGCTTGGTCAGTAGAATACACACAGCTGAATTCTTTCCCTGTCTGTATTTCCACTTGCCAAGGAACGGATGCTGCTCTCCGGTGTCATATCAGCTCTTAGCAGAGAGTTATTGTGTGGCCAGGCCAGAGAATAGAAAGTGCAATAGCAGGACCAGGCACGACAGGCCCCAGGTATTATTGTACCTCTTCCTCCCTCCATCTCCTTTCCTTTCAGAGAACTCCACATGCAAACACCTGGTACGTGTCCTGCACCCATCTCCTCTCAGACTCTGAGACCCCTCCTCCCGATATTCCTATACTTAATAATGATAATACTAAGCAGCACTCACCCATATTTGCCAGGGGTATTTCTTGCTGATTATTGCAGTGTTCAGCAACTCCCAGTCTTGCTGTACAGAGATGAAAGGGACTGTAGGTGACCCTGTTCCCCCCTGACCACAGGCCCTGTGCTGGAGGGACTATGAAGCTCTGAACCGGCCAGGTGCTGAACTGGGCTGTCGCGGGGCCCAGTGAGAAGTCAGCAGGCTCATACCCGTATTTTCAATGGTGCGAGTCCTGAAGCCAAGAGCGAAGCCAGAGTTCAAGGGCTTTGCCTGGGGCAGAGGGGAGGAGGGAATCCCCAGCCCAGAAGCAGGGCCTGGCGCCCCCAGACAGTTGCCCGCTGCCCAGCTGCACCTGCGTTTTGGAGCGGAGAAGGGAACATCCCACCGCTTCCCCCCAGCAGCACTGGGGCCACGTGGTGCCCCACTGTGCCATAGCCCACAGCGACCCCACATCCCTCCCCATCCCCACGGCAGAGACCTGTACCCTGAACCCAGCCATGATCTCCCTAGTGCACAAGGGGCGGAGGGGTCCCTCCGCATGGGATCTGTGCTGCCTTCCTGCCCCATGCAGCACAGCCACTGCTCGTCCCGCTCCTCTGGATCCCACCAGACCTGTCCGCTGCCTTAGTTCGGGGCTGCCTGAGGGATCTCTCCCTGTGCCCATTAACATATTCAAAATTTGCAAATGAATTGTAGCTCTGCAGTTTCTCTTTGAAGTCTGTTAATAAATGCAAATAATAATTAATAATAATAATTAATAATAACAATTAATAAGAATAAATGGACACAAATCAGACATCAGGAATGGTAGCATACAAAAGCCAGCAGGACAACACTTCAATCTCCCTGGACATTCAATAACAGATTTAAAAATAGCCATCCTTCAACAAACAAAATTCAAAAACAGACTTCAAAGAGAAACTGCAGAGCTACAATTCATTTGCAAATTTAGCACCATTAATTTGGGCTTGAATAGGGACTGGGAGTGGCTGGCTTACTACAAAAGCAATTTTCCCTCTCTTGGTATTGACACCCCCTCACCAATTATTGTGAGTGGACCACATCCACCCTGACTGATTTGGCCTTGTCAACACTGGTTCTCCACTTGTAAGGTAACTCCCTTCTCTTCATGTGTCAGTATATTTATGCCTGCATCTCTAATTTTCACTCCATGCATCTGAAGAAGTGGGTTTTTTACCAACAAAAGCTTATGCCCGAATAAATCTGTTAGTCTTTAAGGTGCCCCCAGACTCCTAGTTGTTTTTGTGGATACAGACTAACACGGCTACCCCTCTGATACTTGACACCATGCAAGGCACTGAATTTAGCCGTATGAAATGGAAATAGAAACTGAGGAACCACTTTTCATAGACACCTTACTGGACCTCCTTTGTCCGGGGGGCTCTGCATTTTAATTTAATTTTAAATGAAGCTTCTTAAACATTTTAAAAACCGTATGTATTTTACATACAACAATAGTTTAGTTATATATTATAGACTTATAGAAAGAGACCTTCTAAAAACGTTACAATGTATGACTGGCGCGCAAAACCTTAAATGAGAGTGAATACATGAAGACTCGGCCCCCCACTTCTGCAAGGTTGCCAACCCCTGATCTATACGGTCACAGTTCATGTCAATAACGTCACACCTGGGAGAACACCAAGGGATTGGAGGGGATGGGATCCCCAACCCAGACATAGGGCCCAGGGCTACTTGTTGGGGTGGGAAGTGTAAAGGGCTTGTGGGAATGTGGATCCATGATGTGCGCCACACCCTACACCCCAATACACCCCCCTGCCCCCCACAGACCCACGAGCTGCACAGCTCGTCGGTCTCCTCCATGGCGCACAGGGGACTGCGGACTCCCTCTCACTGGGGTCTGAGCTGCGCTGATGCCCTCTGCAGCAGACCAACAACCTGCCACATTTGGCTCTTCACGTGCTTGGAAGCTGCCTCACTTCTGGGCTGCCCTGGGGGAGCCTGACCGATCTCTGACCATGCTGAGGCTTGCTGTAAGCCAGCGCCCCGTCCCAGTGACTCGGGAGTGTCTGGGAGCGGGGAGACGCCAGAGACAAAGAACGGGGAGGTTGGTACAAAGGGGCAGCCCAAAATGACTCGAGCTAGCGAACAGGAGCGGCTAACAGGGGAGCTTAGCGAGGGAGTTTACAGGGGGAGTGGGAGTGTGGGGGGCTAGATACACGTTACATTCCTTAAACTCCCTTAAACTTAAGCCAAAAACACCCCCTGATAAAAACAAAACTGCTTTGCAAAATTTTTGTGTTATGACATTGAGTAAATAACACTTCCTTATTTACTTTCTCCACACCTGTAAAGCAGTCGTGTCAGTACATGAATAAATAGCCCATCAATAAACACAAAAAACATAGAAGGTTGTGCAGGAACTCAGGTTCACGGCCATTCTCACCAGTATTTAGACCCAAGGAACAATTTGGTTTTTTCTATCATTTCAAAATGTTTCATTTTGATTTTGACCTTTTAAAAAAACTGTTTTAAAATATGTGGTAATGAAATAAAGGAAGTTTTGAAATGGAAGGTCATTTCTAAATGAAAAATCAGAACTCATCATTTTGACAACGTCGATAGCGCTTTTTCCATTTCTTTTTCCAAAACGAAATTTCATGTATACATTTCCTTATTGAAAACCATTTCGTCAAAATGTTTCTGACCAATCTGTAGCCCACGTAGCAACTGTCTGACTCTCACTTCTCACAGGTAGGCCCAAGAGCGCAGCGTTAATTCATCCCTGTAATGGGGACCTTTGCAGATGTTTTGACCTCTTTGCCCTCGAAGATTCCAGCGCTGAGTCAGTTCTGTATCTCTGCCTTTCCTGGTAGGGCGAGGGGCGGGAATCTTGGCTTTGAGCACGGCAGAGAATGCTGAATTCTCCATGGGACCGAGCGCTGGGAGGAAGCTGAATCCATTTTGCTTTCACGTTCCACCAACAGATCCCTGCATGGAGACAAGTTCTCTGCTCATCCTCCATTTCGGGGG
>QXTE01000051.1:31460-49043 GCA_003942145.1 Platysternon megacephalum
ATTTAATGAGTACATACGTTACCCTTCATCCAGAAGGAGAAGAGTTAAAACAAATAGCAGTGAGATCTTCTCAGAAGTTCCTGGAAAAGTAGGAAACTCCCCCAGCCTCCCCCAAAGGCAAGGGTGAGATCCTGTAGAGGAGACACCTGCTGTCACGGAGTGTTGGGGAGTCAGGGCCCTGCAACCCCACTTCCTGCGATTCACCGGGACTCTCAGCCAGCCAGTAAAACGGAAGATTTATTGGAAGACAGGAACACAGTCCCAAGCAGAGCTTGTAGGTACACCCAGGACCCCTCAGTCAAGTCCTTCTGGGGGGCAGGGAGCATAGACCCCAGTCCTGGGGCTCCCTCCGTTTCCCCAGCCAGCTCCAAACTGAACTCTATGGCCCCTCCTCTGCCTTTTTCTCTTTCCCGGGCCAGGAGGTCACCTGATCTCTTTGTTCTCCAACACCTTCAATTGGCACCTTTGCAGGGGAGAGGCCCAGGCCATCAGTTGCCAGGAGACAGGGTGCCGGCCATTCTCTGTGCAGACACCATCACACTGGCCCTCTCGGGCTCTGCAACAATCACACCCCCTGATCCCCCCACCTAGATAGTAGAAGTAAAGAGAGAGACTTGGTCAGAACTAGGGACATCAATAACCCCAGCACCAGGATGGGAGAGAGAATCTGAATCAGTCTCAGTCTGTCTTTATGTTTTGTTCCAGATGCTGCTGGCCAGGCTGGTAAGGTAAGTCGAACTCTCCCTGTTCGTTAACAGTCACTTTCCCCAGTCTCTGCTTTGTAGCATCACAGGGACCACGATCTCTGGGTTAGAAACATGCTAGAACTGATGAGTCAAAGCAGGAGCAGACTCTACCTCGTGCCCTAGCCAGGGGAGAGTGAATCTCTGGGGCTGAGAACCCATGGGTACGTCTACACTGGAACAAAAGATCCAGGGCCTGGCCATGGCTGGACCGGGTCAGCTGACTCGAGCTTGGGGGCTTGGGCTGCAGGGCTAAAAATGGCTGTGTAGATGTTCGGGCTCTGGGACCCTCCCCCCTCGTGGGGTACCAAAACTCGGGCTCCAGCCCAAGCCCGAATGTCTACACAGCAATTGCACAGCCCGAGCCCAAGTCAGCTGACCTGAGCTAGCCAGGGGTGTCTCACTGCTGAGTAGACGTAAGCCATGGGGTCAGGGTGATGGATTCCATACGCTATTGTACGGGGCAGTCTGTGATGGGCCTGGGGGAGACACAGGGAGCAACTGAGACAGAGCAGAGGAGGTGACGGTGTGACAAGAGCATGAGGGTTTTCATATTTGAGCATCTGCTGCCTGTGGAGATGCTCTTTCACTCACATTCTATATGATGCAGGTTCAGAAGCATCTCTTAGACCAGGGTGTGACAGTCTGTACCCCCATGTTCACCCCTTTTACAAGATTATGATAAATTTTGTACAAAGTATGCCTTGTGAGGTATCATTTGAAAACTCATAACGTGCTGAACATTATTGACCTGTTAAATATGTCAGGCAAAATTGTATGTAAAGTTATAAGATTCTACTGTATAAGACATGTTCCCAGTCTGGGGAAACAGCTATAAACCAGAGACAAAAGACAAACTGATACCTCAGCCAGGTCTCAACGTAATCAAACGGACCATCACGTGGTTACATGGCCATTNGAGAGAAGGCCCAGCCCCATTGGCGAGTGGGAGTGTCACGGCACTACTGAAATACAGACAATAACTCTAATAACAACACTAATGTTCTTTGTAGGGTTTCTGCAGTGAGTACGAGGAGCCTCCAGAAATGTGCACCATGGAGTACAAGCCTGTTTGTGGCACTGATGGCACGACATATGGAAACAAATGTGTCTTTTGTTCAGCAGTCTAGTAAGTAACAGAATAAACGACCCATTAACAACAACTAAAATACAATTGTGAGGTAATTCAAGGCCCTGCCTGCGCCCATGTCTTTACCTCCTAGAGGCTGGGTCGACTTCCTCAGTCTAATTTTTCCTGTCAGCAAATAAGCTCTGGTTAATGTCATATACTGGGGCCTTGACAGATGCTTTGCTCTCGTTGTCCATAAGGGTTGCAGCCCTGAGTTCTGTGTCTCTGTCTTTCCCTGTAGTAAATACCTTGGAAGTCTTTGCTTTGAGCATTATGGAGAATGCAATTCGCACGATGAGGCCAAGCAAAGAGAAGACCTTTAGCATTTAGTTCCAACTAGCAGATCCCTGCATGGAGCCACGGTCTCGTCTCATCCTCCGTTTGCAGGGCTCCTGACAGCATCGCTGACTCCCCACCTGTCTGTGCAATAAAGCAAACTCAGCAGAATTCATTACCTCTGTGGTTTTTTCCCTCTTTCCAAGCAGGGACTCTGCTCTCCTGTGTCTCACACAGGCTCTTCCCAGCTTACAGACCGGAGTTAATGAGAACACAAAGTGCAGGAACCAGTCACAGGCATTAAGGGAGCCACAGATTGGCAATTATTATATCACCTCCTGCCATGGCTTTTCCTACAAGAGAAATTGATACACAAACTCCAGACGGTCCCTGTATCTGACTCCCTTCCAGACCTGAGTGTTCTCCATGGATCAGAACATGAGACCGTGAGCAAGGCCCGTGTAAAAGGCCTTTGCCTGGTGTAACGCAGCTGCCCCGTGGGACACAACTGAGAGTATCAATTCAGGACAAATTGCTCAGAGCAGGACAGTCACAGCCCAAAGCTGGAGTTCCTTTACAATTAAGGCACCAAACCAGCCAAACAGAGAGGACTTCGGTTTTACCCCACTGGCTAACCAGAAGTCACACAAGCAATTCCCTCAGACACTCCAGTTTCCCAGTATCACCACCAGTGCAACTCCTTATGGGGATAAATGGTTATGAAAACCAATACCCCAGTAAAAGAAAAAAGGTTCTCCCGATCCCAAAGGACTAAGCTCCAGACCCAGGTCAACATACAAGTCAGACCTTACCCACAAATCATGCTGTTGCCAATCCTTCAGAATCTAAAATCTAAAGGTTTATTCATAAAAAGAAAGAAATATAGATGAGAGCTAGAACTGGTTAAATGGAATCAATTACATACAGTAATGGCAAAGTTCTTGGTTCAGGATTGTAGCAGTGATGGAATAAACTGCAGGTTCAAATCAAGTCTCTGGAGTACATCCACAGCTGGGATGGGTCATTCAGTCCTTTCTTCAGAGCTTCAGTTTGTAGCAAGGTTCCCCCAGAGGTAAGAAGCAGGATTGAACACAAAATGGAGGGGTTTCCAGGGCCTTTTATATCTTCTGCCATGTGGAAGGACCCCTTTGTTCTTACTGTGGAAAATCACAGCAGCAAGATGGAGTTTGGAGTCACATGGGCAAGTCACATGTCCATGCATGACTCAGTTCTTTACGGGAGAGCAGCCATTGCTCACATGCTAATTTGAACATTCCCAGGAAGACTTCTCATGTGGATTGGAGTCTCCCAAGGTTCATTGTCAGTTAAGTGTTTCCTGATTGGACACTTAATCTGAAGAGTCCCTTCTCAATAACCTGGCCAAATGCTTCACTGGTGCTACTTAGAATCAAACACATTGAGATACAAGTCAATAGCCAATATTTATAACTTCAAATACAAAAATGATACCTGCATACAGCTAGCATGATTATAACCAGCACATAATAACCTTTTCATAGACACCTCACTGGATCTCCTTTGTACAAGATTTGGTGCAACTATAGGACCTTGGTTGCAACAATGATCTATCCCGGGGTAGGCAACCTATGGTACGAGTGCCGAAGGCGGCACGCGAGCTGATTTTCAGTGGCACTCACACTGCCCAGGTCCTGGCCACCGGTCCGGGGGGCTCTGCATTTTAATTTAATTTTAAATGAAGCTTGTTAAACATTTTAAAAACCTGATTTACTTTACATACAACAACAGTTTAGTTATATATTATAGACTTATAGAAAGAGACCTTCTAAAAACGTTACAATGTATGACTGGCGCGCAAAACCTTAAATGAGAGTGAATACATGAAGACTCGGCCCCCCACTTCTGCAAGGTTGCCAACCCCTGATCTATACGGTCACAGTTCATGTCAATAACGTCACACCTGGGAGAACACCAAGGGATGGGAGGGGATGGGATCCCCAACCCAGACATAGGGCCCAGGGCTACTTGTTGGGGTGGGAAGTGTAAAGGGCTTGTGGGAATGTGGATCCATGATGTGCGCCACACCCTACACCCCAATACACCCCCCTGCCCCCCAGAGACCCACGAGCTGCACAGCTCGTCGGTCTCCTCCATGGCGCACAGGGGACTGCGGACTCCCTCTCACTGGGGTCTGAGCTGCGCTGATGCCCTCTGCAGCAGACCAACAACCTGCCACATTTGGCTCTTCACGTGCTTGGAAGCTGCCTCACTTCTGGGCTGCCCTGGGGGAGCCTGACCGATCTCTGACCATGCTGAGGCTTGCTGTAAGCCAGCGCCCCGTCCCAGTGACTCGGGAGTGTCTGGGAGCGGGGAGACGCCAGAGACAAAGAACGGGGAGGTTGGTACAAAGGGGCAGCCCAAAATGACTCGAGCTAGCGAACAGGAGCGGCTAACAGGGGAGCTTAGCGAGGGAGTTTACAGGGGGAGTGGGAGTGTGGGGGGCGAGATACACGTTACATTCCTTAAACTCCCTTAAACTTAAGCCAAAAACACCCCCTGATAAAAACAAAACTGCTTTGCAAAATTTTTGTGTTATGACAAGGAGTAAATAACACTTCCTTATTTACTTTCTCCACACCTGTAAAGCAGTCGTGTCAGTAGAGGAATAAATAGCCCATCAATAAACACAAAAAACATAGAAGGTTGTGCAGGAACTCAGGTTCACGGCCATTCTCACCAGTATTTAGACCCAAGGAACAATTTGGTTTTTTCTATCATTTCAAAATCTTTCATTTTGATTTTGAGTTTTTAAAAAAACTGTTTTAAAATATGTGGTAATGAAATAAAGGAAGTTTCGAAATGGAAGGTCATTTCTATATGAAAAATCAGAACTCATCATTTTGACAACGTCGATAGCGCTTTTTCCATTTCTTTTTCCAAAACGAAATTTCATGTATACATTTCCTTATTGAAAACCATTTCGTCAAAATGTTTCTGACCAATCTGTAGCCCACGTAGCAACTGTCTGACTCTCACTTCTCACAGGTAGGCCCAAGAGCGCAGCGTTAATTCATCCCTGTAATGGGGACCTTTGCAGATGTTTTGACCTCTTTGCCCTCGAAGATTCCAGCGCGGAGTCAGTTCTGTATCTCTGCCTTTCCTGGTAGGGCGAGGGGCGGGAATCTTGGCTTTGAGCACGGCAGAGAATGCTGAATTCTCCATGGGACCGAGCGCTGGGAGGAAGCTGAATCCATTTTGCTTTCACGTTCCACCAACAGATCCCTGCATGGAGACAAGTTCTCTGCTCATCCTCCATTTCGGGGGGTGGCTCCCCTGTTAGCACCCGTCTCGCTCCATCTGCTTGGTCAGTAGAATGCACACAGCTGAATTCTTTCCCTGTCTGTATTTCCCCTTGCCAAGAAACGGACGCTGCTCTCCAGTGTCACATCAGCTCTTAGCAGAGAGTTATTGTGTGGCCAGGCCAGAGAATAGAAAGTGCAATAGCAGGACCAGGCACGACAGGCCGCAGGTATTATCGTACCTCCTCCTCCCCCCATCTCCTTTCCTTTCAGAGAACTCCACGTGCAAACACCTGGTACGTGTCCTGCACCCATCTCCTCTCAGACTCTGAGACCCCTCCTCCCGATATTCCTATACTTAATAATGATAATACTAAGCAGCACTCACCCATATTTGCCAGGGGGATTTCTTGCTGATTATTGCAGTGTTCAGCAACTCCCAGTCTTGCTGTACAGAGATGAAAGGGACTGTAGGTGACCCTGTTCCCCCCTGACCACAGGCCCTGTGCTGGAGGGACTGTGAAGCTCTGAACCAGCCAGGCGCTGAACTGGGCTGTCACTGGGCCCAGTGAGAAGTCAGGAGGCTCATACCCGTATTTTCAATGGTGCGAGTCCTGAAGCCAAGAGCGAAGCCAGAGTTCAAGGGCTTTGCCTGGGGCAGAAGGGATTCCCCAGCCCAGAAGCAGGGCCTGGCGCCCCCAGACAGTTGCCCGGTGCCCAGCTGCTCCTGCGTTTGGGAACGGAGAAGGGAACATCCCACCGCTTCCCCGCAGCAGCACTGGGGCCACGTGGTGCCCCACTGTGCCATAGCCCACAGCGACCCCACATCCCTCCCCATCCCCGCGGCAGAGACCTGTACCCTGAACCCAGCCATGATCTCCCTGGTGCACAAGGGTGGAGGGGTCCCTCCACATGGGGTCTGTGCTGCCTTCCTGCCCCATGCAGCACAGCCACTGCTCGTCCCGCTCCTCTGGATCCCACCAGCCCTGTCCGCTGCCTTAGTTCAGGGCTGCCTGAGGGAGCTCTCCCTGTGCCCATTGTCCTATGGACACGGGGCTACTGGCTGCACACTGGTGCCACGTGGCCACTTCCCCTCCCTCCTGGCCCAGATCGAATTTCCAAGCTGCTTTTACAAAGAGATTGGCAGGGGCTTGAGGGACAGGGCGCATGGACCCTGGAATATGCCGGTTTCTGATGAATGTGCAAAGATGAATGTGACTGGGATGCAAGGTGGCGGTTCTCAGCAACCAACAGAGCCCCGGACACACCTGATCGAATGTAAATAACCTGCCTTCCTCTGCAGGTGCGACACGATTGACAAAGGCTTACGTTGAATTCACCCGTGTATGTCAGGGCAGTTTAACCTTCCCCACTAATATTTATTGCAGTCCCCAAAGGGTATTTGATACAGACACATTCTTGCCCGACTTATGTCTTACGAGGGAATGACGATTTGCTGTAATGGTTTGTAGCCTCAGTGACCATTTCGACAGGGATTTCATAATCCAAGTGGAGAGCCCAACCTCTTGTCTATATATATGAGATCTCCACCCTCGGGCTGCACTGAGAGAGCATCTGCAGAGCTCAGCACTAACAGACTCCAGCAGACCCACGAACCACGTCCACCATGAACACAGCAGCTGTCGTTGTGTTCCTCGCTCTGGGGCTCTTCTCCAGCTTTCAGCGTGAGTAACTTTTGCTGCAGCCTGTACAGAGCTCTGTGTCTGACCCTCTCACCTTCAGCAGGGGCTCGACTGTTAAAAACCAGCTCAGCACCAGCTACGGACGTTTGGGTGTCATAAGCAGGGAAAGTGGTTCATGGCAGAAACAGCCATTTCCTTTGGAAAGATGTTACTGAGGGGCCATTAAGGCCTTTCCCCAAATTCCAGTCTTGAAACAATCGCACCTGCAATTAATTGTGGGTCCTGGTGATGGTATTTCAGGTCAGACTGTGGGTGCATTACACTCAATGTTTCTATTTTTCACAACAATTGGATGAGGGAGCAGGAAACCTTTCCATGACCCAGTTGTTGGTTAGGAAGCTGCATGCATTGTCCTAGGCAGAGATGAATGTTGTTAACTGATTTCCCTCTGACATTTCCCTTTGTTGTATTGTTTGTGTCTGTGTTTTCTTCCAGATGCTGTCGGCAATAATAGTCAGGTGAGTCTAACTCTCACTGTGAATCAATTGTCACTTGCCCCGATCCCTGGTAATTAGCATCATGGAGACCAGGACCTCTGGGTTAGAAACACGCTGGAACTCATGAGTCAATGTGGGAGCAGACTCTCCCCCAGGCCCTGGTGAGGGGAGAGCGAATCCCTGGGGCTGAGACGCAATGTGGTCAGAGTGATGGACTCCATACGCTATTGGACAGGACACCGTCTGTGATGGGCCTGGGGGAGTCACAAAAAGCAACTCAGAGACGGAAGGGGGAGGGGACGGTATGACAAGGTTTTTCATATTTGAGGATCTGCTTCCTGCGGAGATGCCCCTTTGCTCAGACACCTTGTGATGCGGGTTCGGAAGAGTCCCGTGGACCAGGGAGACAGTGTTATACCAATAGAATAAAAACCAGCAGGATCTTATTAAGAGGGATAAGGCAAAGATGCCACATTTATTGTAAATATAATAATAATATAAAAGATAACAGTAAACAACGTTGTTTGGCTACTTATTCCTATGATTACTTATATATATATATATATTCACACAATCATTCATACAAGTTCTGTGTAGATATCATAGTTACCAGCCTAAAGTTGCTTGTGACAGAATACTGGCCAGGTATCCCGAACACAAGAGTGGAGCTGAGTCCGGGTCAGGTGCACCTGATGCTCCTGGAGGCTGGCAGCAGAACCATAGACTCAAAGACTTATTCTTCAGAGTCCAGTTTTATAGGGATTTTTCCCTATGTTAGTTCATGGAAGCTGTTTCATTCTGCTGTTGCTGACTCAATCAGCAGATGGCACATTCCTGATGGCTCCACACTGTCCAAAGTTTGTGTTTCTCATCCTTCCAGGTGATGGGGTGGATCCCAGTTTACCCTCCGGGGGTTGTCTGGTGGTCCACTTGACACATTCTTCGGCCGATGGATACTCCCTTTCTAGGCTGGCACCTCCCTAACCATTCATGTACATCAAGCATCCATCAACATACATTCCATTTAATCACAGAGGGTGGGGATCTGTTCCTAGGAGCCGTTGCTGGTACAATAAAGTGAAAGTCACTTAATGGCTTATAGCTCACAGCAGGGGTGGTAACATAGTGTTCACAGTAGCTTACAAGTTTTAACAGAAGACCCAAAAGATGTGGGGGGACAAATTGTGGGGGGTCACTGTCACTTGGGGGAATCACTGTTAGTACCTTCTTTAATATCCCTACATCAGTCTCAGCTCCTCCAGGCAGCGAGAGGGGAATTGGGAAGTCAGTTCATCAGAACCACAGTCAAAAGCAACAAGGGGCAGGATAAGATAGTGTGAGCTCGGGGGGTGGGGGTGACTGTCCCTTCCTCTGTGTTCACAGCAGGTCCAGCACCATGGGAATGTCAGTTTACTACTGCAATACAGCCAATAACACTGATATGAATTTCACTTGTAGGGGTTCTGCAGTGAGTATCAGAGTCCTCCAACTGTATGCACCTTGGACTACCGCCCGATCTGTGGCACTGATGGCAAGACATACGGCAACAAATGTGCCTTTTGTGGTGCAGTCTCGTAAGTCAATAGGATGAAATTCAATAAGGACAAATGCAAAGTACTCCACTTAGGAAGGAGCAATCAGTTGCACATATGCAAAATGAAAAATGACTGTCTAGGAAGGAGTCCTGCAGAAAGGGATTGGGGGGTCATAGTGGATCACAAGCTAAATATGAGTCAACAGTGTAACGCTGTTGCAAAAAAAGAGAACATCATTCTGGGATGTATTAGCAGGAGTGTTGTAAGCAAAACACAAGAAGTAATTCTTCTGCTCTACTCTGCGCTGATACGGCCTCAATTGGATTATTGTATCCAGTTCTGGATGCCACTTCTCAGGGAAAAAGTGGAGAAACTGGAGAAAGTCCAGAGAAGAGCAACAAAAATGATTAAAGGTCTAGAAAACATGCCCTGTGAGGGAAAATTGAAAAAATTGGGTTTGTTTAGTCTGGAGAAGGGAAGACTGAGAGTGGACATGAGAACAATTTTCAAATACATAAAAGGTTGTTACAAGCAGGAGGGAGAAAAGTTGTTTTCATTAACCTCTGAGGACAAGACAAGAAGCAATGGGCTTAAATTGCAGCAAGGGCAGTAGTTAAGCACTCAAATAAATTGCCCAGGGAGGTTGTGAAATCTCCGTCATTGGAGACTTTTAAGAGCAGGTTAGACAAACACCTGTCAGGGATGGTCTAGATCAGTAGTGGGCAACCTGCGGCCAACGAGCCGCATGCGGCCCATCAGGGTAAGCTGATTGCGGGCCACAAGACATTGTCACGGCCCCCCACAGCTCCCAGTGGCCGCTGTTTGCCAAGCCTGGCCAATGGGAGCTGCGGGAAGCGGCAGGCAGCACATCCCTGCAGCCCGCCACTTCCCGCATTGGCCGGGATCGGCGAACCACAGCCACTGGGAGGTGTGGGGGCCGTGCCTACAGATGGTCAACATCAGCACAATGGCTCGTGGGCCACAATCAGATTACCCTGATGGGCCGCATGCGGCCCGCGGGCCACAGGTTGCTCATCACTAGTCTAGATCATGAGTGCAGGGGACCTGACTAGCTGACTTCTCGAGGTCCCTTCCAGTCCTATGATTCTATGATTCTACAGCAATAAATAGCCCATTAATAAAAACCAAAACATAACTGTGGTGTGATTCAAGCCCCTGCCTGCGCCCATCTGTTTTACCTCCTAGAGGCTGGGTCAACTTCCTCAGTCTAATTTTTCATGTCAGCAAAAGGGCTCTGCTTATTTGACATAATGGGGCCTTGACAGAAGCTTTGCCCTCGTTGTCCATATGGATTGCATATGAGTTCTGTGTCTCTCTCTTTCCCCCTAGTGAAAACCTTGGAAGTCTTTGCTTTGCACACTATGGAGAATGCTGAATCCTCAGGGATGCCGAGCGCTGATACGGAGCAGAACCCCATTTGCTTCTAGTTCCCACCGGCAGATTCCCGCATGGAGCCATGTTCTCGTCTCATCCTCCATTTGCAGGGCTCCTGACAGCGTCGCTGACTATCCCCCTGCATGTCCAATAAAGTAAACTCATCAGAATTCGTTACCCCTGTGTTTTTTTCCCCTTTCCAAGGAGGGACTGTGCTCTCCGGTGTCTCAGACAGGCTCCCCCCAGCTTACAGACCAGAGTTAATGAGAACACAAAGTGCAATAACCAGTCACAGGCACTAAATGGCTCCACTTCTGGAAGTTATTATATCACCTCCTGCCATGCCCTGTCCTCCTAGAGAAATCCCTATGCAAGCCCCCAACACGTTCCCTGTATCTGACTCACTTCCAACTCTGAGTGTTCTCAATGGACCAAATCATGAGACCATGAGCAAAGCCCCAGTAAAAGGTGCATGAAAAGGTGATGGCTGTGGGTCGGAGAGCTAAAGGGGGTGCCCTTGAGTAGACCCCAGAGGGAGCAGAGATGCAGGGATGCAGTTAACCCCAGAAATGTGACAAGCCCCACATCACAGAGCCATCGATTCATAGAGCATAAGGCGATTACATCATCTAGTCTGACTTGCTGTATAACGCAGGCATTACATTTCACCAGTTCCCCTGTACCGGGCCCAGGGTGCATCTTCCGGAAAGTCACCCAGACTGGGTCTCCAGAGATGGAGAATCCACCATTTTTTTCTTGGAATTTGTTCCAATGGTTTGTCACATTCATCACTAAAAATGTCCATCTAATTTCTAATTGGAATTTGTCTGGCTTTGGTTCCAGCCACTGATTCATGTTCTGCCTTTCTCTGATCGCATAACAAGCCCTTTAGTACCTAGTATTCTCTCCCCTTCAGAGTACTTACACACGGCAATCAAGTCACCTCTCTGCCTTCTTTTCGATAAGCTAAACAGGACGACCTCTTTAAGTCTCTCACTGCTCAGGCATTTCCTCCAATGCTCAAGTCACACAACACACAGTCAACCTGTGGAACTCCTTGCCAGAGGATGTTGTGAAGGCCAAGACTATAACACAGTTCAAAAAAGAACTAGATAAGTTCATGGAGGATAGGTCCATCAATGGCTATTAGCCAGGATGGATAGGGAGGGTGTCCCTAGCCTCTGTTTACCAGAAGCTGGGGATGGGCAACAGGGGATGGATCACTTGATAATTACCTGTTCTGTTAATTCCCTCTGGGGCACATGGCATCGGCCACTGTCAGAAGACAGGATACTGGGCTAGATGAACCTTTGGTCTGACCCATATGGCTGTTCTTATGTTCTTAACTCATTTTTGTGGCTCTTTTCTGCACTTCCTCCAATTTTTAAACATCCTTTTCCAAATGTGGACACCAAAATTGTAGTCAATCTTCCAGTATTGGTCCCAGGAATCATAGAATCATCGGACTGGCAGGGACCTCAAGAGGTCATCTAGTCCAGTCCCCTGCACTCATGGCAGGACTAAGTCTTATCTAGACCAGCCCTGACAGGTGTTTGTCTAACCTGCTCTTAAAAATCCCCAATGATGGAGATTCCACAACCTCCCTAGGCAATTTATTCCAGTGCTTAACCACCCTGACAGTTAGTAAGTTTTTCCTAATGTCCAACCTACAGTACCCTTGCTGCAATTTAAGCCCATTGCTTCTTGTCCTATCCTCAGAGGTTAAGAAGAACAATTTTTCTTCCTCCTCCTTGTAACAACCTTTTATGTATTTGAAAACTATCATCATGTCCCCTCTCAGTCTTCTCTTTTCCAGACTAAACAAACCCAGTTTTTTCAAGCTTCCCTCATAGGTCATGTTTTCTAGACCTTCAATCGTTTTTGTTGGTCTTTTCTGGACTTTCTCCAGTTTCTCCACATCTTTCCTGAAAGGTGACACCCAGAACTGGACACAATACTCCAGTTGAGGCCTAATCAGGGCGGAGTAGAGCGGAAAAACTACTTCTCGTGTCTTACTTACAACACTCCTGCTAATACAGACCAGAATGATGTTCGGTTTTTTTGCAACAGCGTTACACTGTTGACTCATATTTAGCTTGTGATCCGCTATGACTTCCAGATCCCTTTCCACAGGACTCCTTCCTAGGCAACCATTTCCCATTTTGTATGTGTGCAACTGATTGCTCCTTCCTAAATGGAGAACTTTGCATTTGTCCTTATTGAATTTCATCCTATTTACTTCAGACCATTTCTCCAGTTTGTCCAGGTCATTTTGAATTTTAATCCTGTCCTCCAAAGCACTTGCAACCCCTCCCAGGTTGGTATCATCCACAAACATTATAAGTGTACTCTCTGTGCCATTATCTAAATCATTGATGAAGATATTGAGCAGACCCAGACCCAGAACTGATCCCTGCGGGACCCCACTCGATATGCGCTTCCAGCATGACTGTGAACCACTGATAAGTACTCTTTGGGAATGGTTTTCCAACCAGTTATGAACCCACCTTATAGTAGCTCCATCTAGGTTGCATTTCCCTAGTTTATTTATGAGAAGGTCATGTGAGACAGTATCAAAAGCTCTACTAAAGTCAAGATATACCACATCTACCACTTCCCCCCTATCCACAAAGCTTGTTGCCCTGTCAAAGAAAGCGATCAGGTTGGTTTGGCACGATTTGTTCTTGACAAATCCATGCTGACTGCTACTTATCACCTTATTATTTTCTAGATGATTGCAAATTGATTGCTTAATTATTTGCTCCATTATCTTTCCGGGTACAGAAGTTAAGCTGACTGGTCTGTAGTTCCCTGGGTTGTCCTTATTTCCCTTTTTATAGATTGGCACTATATTTGCCCTTTTCCAGTCCTCTGGAATCTCTCCCATCTTCCATGACTTTTCGAAGATAACTGCTAATGGCTCAGATATCTCCTCAGTCAGCTCCTTGAGTATTCTAGGATGTATTTCATCAGGTCCTGGTGACTTGAAGACATCTAACTTGTCTAAGTAATTTTTAACTTGTTCTGTTCCTATTTTAGCCTCTGATACTACCTCATTTTCACTGGCATTCACTATGTTAGACGTCCAATCACCACCAACCTTCTTGGTGAAAACCAAAACAAAGAAGTCATTAAGCACCTCTGCCATTTCCATATTTTCTGTTATTATTTCCCTCCCCCCTCCCCCCATTGAGTAAAGGGCCCACCCTGTCCTTGGTCTTCCTCTTACTTCTAATATATTTGTAGAATGTTTTCTTGTTACCCTTTATGTCTCTAGCTAGTTTGATCTCATTTTGTGCCTTGGCCTTTCTAATTTTGTCCCTACATCTATTTGTTTATATTCATCCTTTGTAATTTGATCTAGTTTCCACTTTTTGTAGGACTCTTTTTTTATTTTTAGATGGTTGAACATCTCCTGGTTAAGCCAGGGTGGTCTCTTGCCATACTTCCTACGCAGTGGGATAGTTTGCTCTTGTGCCCTTAATAATGTCTCTTTGAAAAACTGCCAACTGTCTTCAATTGTTTTTCCCCTTAGACTTGCTTCCCATGAGATTTTACCTACCAACTCCCTGAGTTTGCTAAAGTCTGCGTTCTTGAAATCCATTGTCTTTATTATTCTGTTCTCCCTCCTACCATTCCTTAGAATCATGAACTCTACCATTTCATGATCACGTTCACCCAACCTACCTTCCACTTTCAAATTCTCAACCAGCTCCTCCCTATTTGTCAAAATCAGATCTAGAACAGAATATATATGTAGATATACCTATCTCCTAGAACTGGAAGGGACCCCAAAAGATCATCAAGTCCAGCCCCCTGCCTTCACTAGCAGGACCAAGTACTGATTTTGCCCCAGATCCCTAAGTGGTCCCCCTCAAGGATTGAACTCACAACCCTGGGTTTAGCAGGCCAATGCTCAAACCACTGAGCTCTCCCTCCCCCCAAAAAAGAGTATAGAATATAATATAGCCTCCCCGCTAGTAGCTTTCTGCACCTTCTGAAATAAACAATTGTCTCCAATACATTCCAAGAACTTGTTGGATAATCTGTGCCCTGCTGTGTTATTTTCCCAACAGATGTCTGAGTGGTTGAAGTCCCCCATCACCACCAAGTCCTGTGCTTTGGATGATTTTGTTAGTTGTTTAAAAAAAGCCTCATCCACTTCTGCTTCCTGGTTCAGTGGTCTGTAGTAGACCCCTACCATGACATCTACCTTGGTTTTTTACCCCTTTTATCCTTACCCAGAGACTTTCAACAAGTCTGTCTCCGATTTCCATCTCAACCTCAGTCCAAGTGTATACATTTTTAATATATAAGTCAACACCTCCTCCCTTTTTTCCCTGCCTGTACTTCCTGAGCAAGCTGTGCCCTTCTATACCAATATTCCAGTCATGCGTATTATCCCACCAAGTCCCTGTGATGCCAACTAGGTCATAGTTGTGTTTATTTACTAGCATTTCGAGTTCTTCTTGGTTATTCCCCATACTTCTCGCATTAGTGTACAGACATCTAAGATACTGATTTGATTCCCCCACCCCCAGTTCTGACTTATCTCTCCTTTATCCCTGCTATAACAGCCCATGCCCCCCACCCCCAATTCCGACCCTTCTCCCGGGTCTCCATGTTTTTGATTTACCTGTGGGCTTTGGTCACCTGCCCCCTTTGAACCTAGTTTAAAGCCCTCCTCACTAGGTTAGCCAGTCTGTATCCAAATCTGCTCTTCCCCTTCCTCGATAGGTAGACCCCATCTCTGCTTAGCAGTCCTCCTTTCTGGAACAGCATCCTGTGGTCAAGGAAGCCGAAGCCCTCCTGGTGACACCATCCTCGCAGCCAGGCATTCACCTCCAGGATACATCTATCTCTGCCTTGACGGGAGGTATCAAAGAGAACACCACCTGCACTCCCAACTCCCTCACCCTCACCCTCACTCCCAGAGCCCTGCAGTCACTTCTGATCTGCTGAGATCACACCTCGCAGTATCATCAGTACCCACATGGATGAGTAACATGGGGTAGTAGTCAGAGGGCCGGATGATACTTGACAATCCCTCTGTAACGTCTCAGATACGGCCCCTGGCAGGCAGCATACCTCCCGGGATGCCATGTCCGGGCGACAGATGGGTGCCTCTGTCCCCCTCAGAAGAGAGTCACCAATCACCCCTACCCTACGTTTCCTCCTGGGAGTGGTGGCTGTGATCCTCCCGGCCTTGGGGTACATGGCTTCTCCTCCTCTGCCTTTGGGGGTTATTCCCCATCGCTCGTTGCCAGGGCAGCATATCGGTTTTCCATCACCATGGTGGGTGGGTTGGGAGTAGGGGTGGAGCACTGCCTGCTGCCAGAAGTAACCAGCAGCCGGTGTCCTCCCTGTGACAGAGCCATGTCCTCCTCCCCCGGTGGTGTGACAGCAGTCCTCTGTAGCTGGGTAGCTTCCTCAGCCTTGGATGTCTCCATATGAATACTCACAATGAATTCCTCATGGGCACGGATGCTCCTCAGCCTAGCCACCTCCTCCTGTAGCTCTCCCACCTGCTTCCTGAGAGATTTCACCAGCAGGCACCTCTCACACTGGATGGTCTCCCCAGCCTGGCTTTCTGTGAGTGGGAAATGCAGGCCAGAGTCTCTGCAAATCCACACCAGGATCTGGGTAGAGGCATCGTTCTCTGTCCGGATACAGGCGCAGGTGGAGGAGACAGGAGCAGCATTGGCAGTGGCGATGCGGCCCTTCCTAACCATAATAATTATATTACGTCTCCCTCCCACAAAATCCCCTGTTTCCGGTCCCCTTTTCACTAGCTCCCCTTGGTCGCTCAGCCTCTGGCTTTTAAGGCCCTCTCTCCTAGGTCAGCCCTGCCCCCTCGTTAATCACACGGGGGGAGAGTGATCACAAGGCTGATCAAAGATGATCAAGGATGATCCAGGGAACAAGGCTCAAAGAGTCTCCAGAGACACAATCCCAACTGACCCAGTAACTGAAATAACTGAAAATACCTGAAAGAGAAAGAAAAACACAAACAGCCAAACAAACTCACTCACCCCAAAGTTCGTCCTCGCACTTCCTTCGTTCAGCAGGGGGATCTCCTTCTCCCCCTCTCAAACTTCCCTCTTCGCTCTGTCATGTACAGCGGTAAAATCACCTCCTGACTCCTACACTCCCCTGCTTCTACAGCCAAAGGATCGCATTAGCCATTTTCGCTACCCCAGGAGCTCATGTTCAGTTGCTTGCCCACGATGAACCCAAGCGCCGTTTCACAGTCTCTGCTTTCCAGGAGACTGTCCCCTATTCTATAGGGCCAGCCTGCAGCCTGTAGACCCAACTTCTCATTGGCTGTATTAAAACCTATTTTGTATGTTACAGAACATCTTACAAAGCAACCCAGATCGTTCTGTTTGACGGTCCTGCCTCATCATTAGATGCCACTCCTCCAACCTTTGTGTCATCCACAAATTGTATCAGCAGTTCTTTATTATTCACGTCCAGAGCAGTGATGAAAAAAGTCGAAGACTGCCATGCCTAGCACTGAGCAGGGCCGGTGCAACCACTAGGCGAACTAGGCGGTAGCCTAGGGTGCCAAGTGGTTGGGGGCGCCCACTCGGTCTTAGTGTGCACCCTTCTGGTTTTCCTATCCCTGTTCTGACCCTTCCTGCAGGCTCCGAGTCTTCCTGGGAAGGGGATCTAGTAGTTAAAAGAGAAAAAGCCTCCAGCCTGCCAGACCTATTAGCACAACACTGAAACTGTTAAAGAGCCATTCAAGGGGTAATGAAGCCACTTAACAGGCATTTGCCTCATATTTACTCAGGACATGTCAGTCTACAGGATCTTAGTTTAAAATTTGCTTTAAAAATATTTCATTAGTGAGTTGGTGAAGATTATAAAATCACATCTCTAACAAAATCCTTGCATAGATTTTTAGATGCACAATCATCTTTAGCCTTAAATGTTTGGATCTTCAGACATATGTTTTTTTAAATAAATCCTTCAAAAGACCTCCCTTATCTAAAATACACATTTTAATTACTATAGTAAAAAAACTTACTTCCAAAGTCTTCCAGTCCTTTCTGTTCATCCATTTCTCCCTTCACCCCCTCTC
>QXTE01000051.1:49845-111722 GCA_003942145.1 Platysternon megacephalum
GTGCCCCCCGCCCCTCCTGCCCAGGCTGCAGCCTGGCGCCCTCCCCGGGGGGCTCCTGCAGGCTGCAGCAGATGCATGTGGGCAGAGGCCCCCGGGCGCCCCCCAGCTCCCTCCTCACTGTGCTCGGGGTCTGTGGCTCCTGGGCATGTGAGCCACTGCCGGGGCGCGGGGCCCTGAGCCTGCTCCGGTACGGGTGGCAACGGCAGCAGCTCACACTCCCGGGAGCCGCAGAGCCTGAGCGCGGTGAGGGAGGAGCCGGGGGACGCACGGGGGCCTCTGCCCGCATGCATCCACTGCCGGAGCCCCCGGGGGGGCGCCTGGCCGCAGCCTGGGCAGGAGGGGCAAGGGGTGCAGCTGTTCCCCGCTAGCGGCGCTGCCGCCTTTGCAGGGCTGCTGCCCCCCTGCGCCGCGCGGACTCCTCCATGGCTGGGGCTCACCGCCCCCACAAGCCGATGCTCTGGCTCTCCGGTGCCTCCGGAAGGTGGCTTCTCCCTGCCGAGCTGCTGCAGCGACCCAAGCCCGGCAAAGCCAATGAGTGGGCTCGGGGCAGGGGGTGCCAGGGTGGGGTAGGGTGGGGAGGGCTCACGGGGGGGGGGCTGTGCACCCTCCAGGGGAGTTCAGAAGGCAGGGAGGGGGGAACCTGGTCTGGGGAGCAGCCCCTGGGCAGGCTGGCCCCTGAGGTCTATAAAGGCTCGTTGGGATTTGCCCCCCAATGAACTGATGTGCGGGGGAGGGGGGAGGGGGGCGCACGGTGGAAGTTTCGCCTAGGGCGCAAAATATCCTTGCACCGGCCCTGGCACTGAGCCGTGCAGAACCTCACTAGAACCACCCTCATTCACTGATTATTTCCTCTTAACAACTCCTTGTTGAGGCCTATGAATTAGGCAGTTAATAACCCATTTAACATGTGCTCTAGTGATACTGTATAATGCTAATGTTTAATGTTTTTAGTCAGCATGTTGTGAGGTACTAAGTAGAAAGTCTACGTCTGTCACATCTGCGCAGACACCTTTATCCGCCAAACATCTGCTCCCTCCTGCCTGAGCTCGAGTGTCCCAAGACCTGTTACAAACGGGCTGGCAGGTGCTTGAACACTAAAGCAGCCGCCAGTGTGTTAGGACCAGGACACGCAGACCCTAGAATGTGCTGGGTTACCGGGGCATGATAGCATAGACTAGCGTGAGTGACGCAAAGCAGCCGTTCTGAGCAAGCAACAGTGCACGGACACATCGGCCAAACGTAAATGATCTCTCCTCTCTACAATGGTGTGCTAAGATTTACGATTTCGGTAGAATTAGCCATGCGTGTGAGAACAATGTAACTTTCCTCACGAATATTTATTGCAATCCCCAAAGTGTTTTCGTAGCCGCCACTTATGACCGTCCTGTTTTGTGAGGTTTATTTGCATTAGGGATGGGGAAAGTTCTTCATGCAAACACCCGGGCTCATCTGACAAGAAGGATTGTCATGCATGAACAAGAGTATTTGTTATTTGTTGTTCAGCACATCTGACCTTCCAGCTGGAAAAGTTTTAGCCAACTAATCAGGGAGCAAAATGTACATCTGACTTAGATGATCAATGAGCCATCATGAATAGGAATAGGGAATGACCATTCACTGTACTGGTTTGTAGCATCAGTGACCATTTCGACAGGGATTTCATAATCCAATTGGAGAGCCCAACCTCTTGTCTATATATATGAGATCTCCACCCTCGGGCTGCACTGAGAGAGCATCTGCAGAGCTCAGCACTAACAGACTCCAGCAGACCCACGAACCACGTCCACCATGAAGACAGCAGCTGTCGTTGTGTTCCTCGCTCTGGGGCTCTTCTCCAGCTTTCAGCGTGAGTAACTTTTGCTGCAGCCTGTACAGAGCTCTGTGTCTGACCCTCTCACCTGCAGCAGGGGCTCGACTGTTAAAAACCAGCTTGGCACCAGCTATGGACGTTTGGGTGTCAAGACTAAGCAGGGAAAGTGGTTCATGGCAGAAACAGCCATTTCCTTTGGAAAGATGTTACTGAGAAGCCATTAAGGACTTTCCCCAAATTCCAGTCTGGGAGCTTCAAACAATCGCACCTGCTGTTAATTGTAGGCCCAGTGATGGTATTCGGGGGTTGGACTAGATAACCTCCTACGGTCTCTTCCAACCCTAATCTTCTATGATTTCAGGTCAGACTGTGGGTGCATTACTCTCCATGTTTCTATTTGTCACAGCAATTGGATGAGGGTGCAGGACTCCTTCCCGTGGCCCAGTTGCTGGTTAGCAATCTGCATCCGTTGTCCTAGGCAGAGATGAATGTTTTTAGCTGGTTTCCCTCTGACATTTCCCTTTGTTGTATTGTTTGTGTCTGTGTTTTCTTCCAGATGCTGTCGGCGATAGTAGTCAGGTGAGTCTAACTCTCACTGTGAATCAATTGTCACTTGCCCCGATCCCTGGTATGTAGCATCATGGAGACCAGGACCTCTGGGTTAGAAACACGCTGGAACTCATGAGTCAATGTAGGAGCAGACTCTCCCCCAGGCCCTGGTGAGGGGAGAGCGAATCCCTGGGGCTGAGACGCAATGTGGTCAGAGTGATGGACTCCATACACTATTGGACAGGACACCGTCTGTGATGGGCCTGGGGGAGGCACCGGAACAGCTCAGAGATGGAATGGGGGAGGGGACGGTATCACAAGAACATGAGGTTCTTTATATTTGGGCATCGGCTGCCTGCACTGACACCCCTTTGCTCAGACACCTTGTGACGCGGGTTCAGAAGAGTCTCGTGGACCAGGGTGATGGGCTCAGCTCCTCCAGGCAGCGAGAGGGGAATTGGGAAGTCAGTTCATCAGAACCACAGTCGAAAGCGACAAGGGACAGGATTAGACAGTGTGAGCTCTGAGGGCAGGGACTGTCCCTTCCTCTGTGATCACAGCACGCCCAGCACCAGGGGAACGTCGGGGCACTACTGCAATACCGACAATTACACTGACAGTGATATTAACACGGTTGTAGGGTTTCTGCAGTGAGAACCAGAGGCCTCCGTCTGTCTGCACCCGGGAGTACAGTCCTGTTTGTGGCACTGATGGCAGGTCATACAGCAACAAATGCTACTTTTGCAAAGCGGTCTTGTAAGTAACAGAATACATGAATTGATCCAGACTAACACGGCTACCCCTCTGATACTTGACACCATGCAAGGCACTGCATTTAGCCGTATGGAGTGGAAATCCATCAACCTCATGAATGACGAAGTGGGTATTCNAGGCCTTTCCCCAAATTCCAGTCTGGGAGCTTCAAACAATTGCACCTGCTGTTAATCCTGGGCAATGATGATAGTATTTACGGGTCTGACTGTGGGCGCATTTGTCTCCATGCTTCCATCAGACATTCCTTTGTGGTTTTCTAGCCTGATTGTAAATCTCCATTCCCACCGGGGGCTGATTCTCATCTCACACACACTGCTGTGGACCTGCCCGTGAGGGTCATGGAGTTACATTACCGTACAGCTGGGGTTAGCATAGGGAACCTTCCCATGGCCACATTTGCCAGTGGGGAAGCTGCATGCATTGTCCTACAGAGATGAATGTTCTTAAGTGACTTTCCCGCTGGCATTTCCCTTCATTGTGTCATTTGTGTCTGTGTTTTTGTTCCAGATGCTACTGCTCAGGATGATAAGGTGAGTCCAACTCTCACTGTTAATTAATTGTTCCCGTCCCCTGATCCCTGGTTTGTAACATTAAGGAGCCCATGATCTCTGGGTTAGAAACATGCTAGGACTCAGGAGTAAATTGGGAGCAGGCTTGACCCTGTGCCCTAGTGAGGGGAGAGTGAATCCCTGGGGCTGAGACTCCATGTGGTCCGAGTGATGGATTCCATCCTTTACTGGACAGGACACCGTCTGTGATGGGCCTGGGGGAGGCACCGGGAGCAACTCAGAGACAGAAGGGGGAGGGGACGGTATCACAAGAGCATGAGGAGTTTTATATTTGAGCATCAGCTGCCTGCACAGTCGCCCCTTTGCTCACATACCTTGTGATGCGGGTTCGGAAGAGTCTCGGGGACCAGGGAGATGGGCAGTGTGGTTGCCCTTTCTTAGCTCCTGCTGGCAGCAAGAGGGGAATTGGGAAATCAGTTTGTCAGAGCTGAGGGGCAGGTTAGATAGTGTGAGCTCTGGGAGGCAGGGGCTGTCCCTTCTGTGTTCATAGCACACCCAGCACCATGGGACACCAGCAGGGCCCTCATGTAATACAGAGAATGGCATTAATAATAATAATAACACCAGCCACAGGGTTTCTGCAGTGAGTACCAGAAGCCACCTTCTGTCTGCACCAATCACCTCCACCCGATCTGTGGCACTGATGGGAAAACATACAGCAACAAATGCTTCTTTTGCAAAGCAGTCTGGTGAGTACAGGAATAAATGGCCCATTCATAAAAACGAAAACACAATTGTCATGTCACTGTAGCCCCTGCCTGCACCCATCTGTCTTTACCTCCTACCGGCTGGGTCGNTGTCTGCACCGATCACCTCCACCCGATCTGTGGCACTGATGGGAAAACATACAGCAACAAATGCTTCTTTTGCAAAGCTGTCTGGTGAGTACAGGAATAAATGGCCCATTCATAAAAACGAAAACACAATTGTCATGTCACTGTAGCCCCTGCCTGCACCCATCTGTCTTTACCTCCTAGAGGTTGGGTCAACTTCCTCAGTCTAATTTTTCCTGTCAGCGAATAAGCTCTGGTTAATTTGACATACTGGGGCCTTGACAGAAGCTTTGCCCTCGTTGCCCATAAGGTCGCAGCCCTGAGTTCTGTGTCTCTGTCTTTCCTTCTAGGGAAAACCTTGGAAGTCTTTGCTTTAAGCAAGAAGGAGAATGCTGAATCCTCGATGGTGCTGAGGTGGAGCTGGATCCTTTTTGGTTTTCGTTTCTACCAGCAGATCCCCACATGGAGACACGGTCTCTGCTCCTCCTCCATTTTGAGGGCTCCTGCCACCATCGCTGACTCTACAGCTGATGTTCAATAAAGTAAACTCAGCCAAATTCTTTACTTCTGTGATTTTTAACCTTCCCTCCCCCCACACACACCCAACTCGCTCCCCACATTCCTCCCAACCCCGCCCAGACCCAGGAGCTGCAGAAGCTGTCCATCTCCTTGTTGGTGCACAGGAGACCACAGGGACCCTCTGGCCAGGGTCTGTGGTGCCTTCATGCCCCTGTTCAGCAAACCAACAATCTGCTGACCTTGCTTGGTCCTCAGCAGGAGTATCAGCTGCCTCAGTTTGGGGTTGCACTGGGGGGAGTCTCCCTCTGCCCCCAACCTATGAACACGGCGTCCCTGGCTGTCCATGGATGCCACGTCACCACTTCCCCTCCCGCCAGGCCGAGACTGGCCGTCCAAAGGAGAGTTACACACAAACGGGCTGGTGCCTGGCACAGTTGTAGGGACTGGGCACCTGGAGCCCAGAATGGGCTGGGTTACTTGGGTATGACAGCAAAGCTGGCTGTGCCTGGGATGCCAGGTGGCTGTTGTGAGGACGCAAAGGCGCTCTCGACCCGTATGGTTGAACGTAAATAATCTCTCCTCCTCCGCCGTGGGCAAGACAATGTACAAAGCTTGGTTCTGAGTGATTTCAAACAGACACTTCCAACGTCAAAGTCTGTTCTTAGCCATTTCCTGCCCAGAATAAAAATGCTTCAATTCATCAGCTCATTTTGTTTCCCAACTACTAATTTGACCAGCTCTAGCTGGGAGCCTCATTTTTTAAGATTTGTAAGGGTTTTTTGGGTTGGGGGACATGACACGATCCATTTAACTAATAAAGTTGGAGCAATTCTTCATCAGGCTTCTAGCTTGTATGTTGTAACCCCATTTCTGACCCGTCATCTGTTTATTTCTTTAGACTGTAAACCTCCCAGGGCAGGGCCTGACGCTTTCCTGTGTCTGGTCAGCACCCAGCACAAAGGGGCCCTGATCCCCCAGCCTTTATGGGGGCCTTTGGGGGAAGAGGAGAAGAAGAAATGTACATGCTGGCCAATTGTGTCTGCTGCATAGTAACTGAAGCCTGGGAAGAAGGCCTTGCAATTGCTATTGGGATCATAGGCCAGATATTGGCTGGAATTGAGGATCGGTTTGTCCCTGTTTGTACTAAGTCATTCAGCTAGGCCACACATTGCACTAGTGCTTCTTCTGATTGGATGCGGCTCTTGCCAAGCCAATTTGCGGCAGCCCTATCAGCGAAGTGCAGAGCCCCTCAGACCAGCATCAAATCTGGTTGGGGGCAGTCGTCACCGGTGTGCAGCATTGTCTGCCTTTGGCCTCAGCCACATGTGGGGTCCTCCCGGTGGCCCCAGGGGCGAAGGGCCGGCTGCACATTGACCCTGGCTCACTTGACATAGGTTCAGAAGGACCCATGAGCGGCGTGGCAAATCAAAGCCAGGTCCACGCGTGGGTGGGTCAGCAATAAAAGACTCGTTTCTGACATCCGCTGCAAGTCATTCTTCACACCACAGCGACGGCACAGAGACCTTTGGGCAGGGCAGGCCCACAAAGGCTGACTCAAAGACAAGTGCACTCATGGGAGGGGGTGGAAGAGGTCTGTGTACAGAGGTAGGCTTAGGTTTGCCCTGATCGTCTCAACCATCCTGGCTGTAGCAACCTCACGGCAGACAGGTGGAGGTGTGATGTCGCGTAACACAGGGAGCCACGGCACTGGTGTGGGGCGAATCATCCCAGTTACGATGCGCATGCTTGAGTGCAGCTGTGTGCCAACGTGAGACGAATGGAGCCAGAGCAGAGCACAGAATTCTGCTGCAGAGTAACAGAGGGTTAAACCGTGTGAACGGGCAACAAAAATGATTAGGGGGCTGGAGCACATGACTTACGAGGAGAGGCTGAGGGAACTGGGATTGTTTAGTCTGCAGAAGAGAAGAATGAGGGGCGATTTGATAGCTGCTTTCAACTACCTGAAAGGGGGTTCCAAAGAGGATGGATCTAGACTGTTCTCAGTGATAGAAGATGACAGAACAAGGAGTAATGGTCTCAAGTTGCAGAGGGGGAGGTTTAGGTTGGACATTAGGAAAAACTTTTTCACTAGTAGGGTGGTGAAGAACTGGAATGGGTTACCTAGGGAGGTAGTGGAATCTCCTTCCTTAGAGGTTTTTAAGGTCAGGCTTGACAAAGCCCTGGCTGGGCTGATTTAGTTGGGTTTGGTCCTGCTTTGAGCAGGGGGTTGGACTAGATGACCTCCTGAGGTCCCTTCCAACCCTGAGATTCTATGATTCTATGATTCTATGATTGGAGAGTCTGTGCATTTGCTTCTCCTGCAGTGCCGGCCCTTGGGCTTAGAAGGTTGTTACATGGTTAAGACATGGATCTATCTAGGGTTATGCCAAGGTAGATCGGGTGGGATTTGTGTTTCAAGCGATGCTCATCGAGACAGCAATTCAGTTCTTGGCCGGCTCTGGCGTTATAAAGATGGAAAACACTCAGAACTGTCTTGGTGGTAACTGCCACCAACTAAGCCATTCAAGCTAGACCACAAATTGAAATCCAGCCAGCACTGAGAATGTCCTTCCATTTGAGGACTTGTAGATGTATAACAGGAGCCCAGCTTCCCAATTGGACATTAACGCCTTTGATTCAAACTGGAGACGTGGTAGAATGTCGTGTGAACTCAGGGTGCCATGGGGCGACTGGCCCTTTAAGGGGAATCAAGGCCCAGTCTGCCTGTGACCGCCTGCAAGAAAGCTACTGCTCCTCCAGCATCCCCTCCAGTATCCCCAGGTCAGCCTTCAGCAGGCGGAGACTGCGGGAACTGTGGGATAGCTACCCACAGTGCAACGCTCTGAAAGTCGACGCTAGCCTCGGTACTGTGGACGCACTCCGCCGACTTAATGCGGACACACACAATCGACTGTATAAAATCAATTTCTAAAAAAATGACTTCTATAAAATCGACCTAATTTCATAGTGTAGACCAGGGGTCGGCAACCTTTCAGAAGTGCTGTGCCAAGTCTTCATTTATTCACTCTCATTTAAGGTTTCGCGTGCCAGTCATACCTTTTAACATTTTTAGAAGGTCTCTTTCTATAAGCCTATAATATATAACTAAACTCTTGTTGTATGTAAAGTAAATAAGGTTTTTAAAATGTTTAAGAAGCTTCATTTAAAATTAAATTAAAATGCAGAGCCCCCCGGACGGGTGGCCAGGACCCGGGCAGTGTGAGTGCCACTGAAAATCAGCTCTCGCGCCACCTTTGGCACACGTGCCATAGGTTGCCTACCCCTGGTGTAGACATACCCAGAGACAGGACAATCCTGAGGAGAGGAGCTCCCAGATCACCAGAGCTCCCTGGAGACAGGGAACTGTCTGGAGATCCCACCAGAACAGGGAGCCAAGGAGATGCTCTTGGAGGCAGGAGATTCCCAAGGGAAAGCTGCAGAAAGCAGACATCCAGGAAGGCCTGGGTCTCAGCAAAGGGATCTCTCAGACCATAGCAGGAAGCCCAGTGTGCCGGGAAGCTACTGCCAGGGAGAAGGGACTTCTGGAGAGAAGGGGCTTACAGAGAGAGAAGCAGTTGCAGAGAGAAAGTGTTCCCAGGGAAGGGACAGGAGCAGCTCCGGAGAACTAACTGGGCATGGGGCCTACCCGGTTGCTATGAGGGACTTAGCAAAGAGTGACGCGCTGTCAGGGGAAGAGTGGCAGCCAGCAGAACGCTCCACAGAAGTCTGATCTCAAGACAGGGAATTCGGCCTGAGTGCCCCAGGGCTACAGAGCCAAGACGTAAGACTGATTAACCTGGAGGCAGCGCGTTTTGCGGTGGCGACGCTGACTTCAGGTTCCACTTTTGTGGTGTTCTTTTCTGTTGAATAAATGAGACCCTCCAAAGAGCGAGTTGTTAGTACCTGCAGGCCTGCTTGGACATGTTTATACTCAGGGTGAGGAAATCCAGGCAGGGCTCCCCATAGCATCATGTCTGCCCTGAGGGGACACCTTAAAGAGTCAGAGAGTGGCTACATGGGGATACTTATGTTGTGAGTTCTTTTAGTTATTATATTCTAGGCATTAACCAATAAATCATGTGCATTGGGACCACAGTATTGAGTTGTGTTTTCCCAGAATGCAACAGGGCCTCACCCAACCATTGAGGACGGTGGGGAGGTCACCAGAGCTTATCCACCTTTGGATTGATGAGTAATACCCCATTGTTCTCACACCTGGGAGGCTTTGGGGGGTGGAAATGAACAATCAGTCCGAAGGGATTTGGAGCTGGTGGGGAGAATCGAGGCTTTTGGCCAGCATGCGCTGGACTGGGCTGAGTTTCTACAACAACAAACAGGAACCTTGCCGAGCGTTCCATGGAGCCCAGGACGAAAAGTCCCACAAGCGGTGCCAGGTCATCTGCTCCTCAGCAGAAGGTTCTGGGCTCACTAGATTTATATCAGGTGCAAACCCACCACACCTCAGCTCGGGCGCCGACCTACCAGTCTGGCAAAGACAGAGAATCATCTCGATACAGAAATACCTGGTGAGGCAAAAGGTAAAGAGGGCAATGTGCGTGTGGAGAGGTCCTCCCAGAGGAAACTGGTCATGCTGTCCAGTGTCGGGGTGGCTTTGGGAGGTGATTTTGCAGTTGGGGTGGAGACTCGGCCCAGGAGCGTATGTGGGTTCTGCCTCTGAGGCTTATTAAGGGAGCATCTACTGAGCAGAGCGCAAATGGTCTCCACATGGATTGCACAGTTACCTCCACCGGGAAGTCAAAAGGGATCTCTGTGCCCCTTGCTCTGGCACTTCTCTCTTGCTACTTCTCAGGTGAGTGCCCTTTGCTGTAACCGGGCCACAGCCCTTCGCTTTCCACCTCTCGGCTCACCCTTGTGCAGCCTGGACCCTTAATGGTCAGAATCCTGCACACCTTTATGAAGAGAGCTGAGGTGCTGTTTGTTCTGCATGGGCAGCAGAGACTTCAGGGCTCTTTGTACAAGCGCAAGGATTAGCATCAGGGTCCTTTGACAATATTTGCCTTCTTCTCCACACTGCTGCGGAATGTCCTGTGTAACAGCTGGTTGCACCCCAGAAGTAGCTGCATTTCCATCTTCTTTTGGCAACATGAAACAATATTTGTTATTGCGTCATGGCATTGGAGAAATGACTGATTCCCAAAAAGAGATCTTTGTGAAGGCTGTCACTGAGGAAACTGAACATTTTGGGCCTGGTCCTTATCCCCCGGACTTAAATGGGAGTAAGATTGGGCCCTATGCATAAAAGGTGCTCGCCTGGTTTGTTAACTTTCCTATGTAGATCCCATCCCTCTGAAAGGGACACTCTCTAGGACCCCTCCCCTGTGACCTCACAAACAATGCGAGTGGCTAAATGGTCAGAGTCCACAGAAGCCAACAATCCTGGGACACATTTGCCAACTCGGTGCTGATATGCTGCATTATTTTGTGGACCAGCAAATCTGAAAAATGTGTTGAAATAAGCAATTGAAAAGCCCCTTTTATTGAGTAACATGGTTGGTGCAATTCAGTGCAGGAAACCTTAATTCAGTGGAAGTTTTCTCACTAGCAGGGTTAATGTGTATAAATGTGGTCTCCCTCACAGGTGTTTTTTGTCTCATCCTAGCTTGTGTGTCTGCAATTTTTGTTCCAGGTGTTGCCTGTCAAGGTGAGAAGCAGGTTAGTTCAGCTCTTCTGCTTTATGAATTCTCACGTTCCATCCCCACTCCCATTTCTTGACTGGAACCCAAAAAAAGTGGGGACGGGCTGGACAGGGCTTAAAAAAGGGACTGTCCCAGCCAAAACGGGACGTATGATCACCCTACTCCAGGGGACCTTCCCTTCATACAGTGTCCGAGCTCGCCTTTCTCCTGGAGCAAATTGGAATTCCCAGACTAGACTGTCTTTTTTTCCCAACCCAGTTTGCACTGAGAAACTAGTGAAAATGCCCAGGGCTGCTAAGAAAAGCCAAAGGTGACTGAAAGCCCTCTGAGACTCTGCCCCTTAGACGATATGGGGACTCTTCCATCTATCTACCTATCAATCTACCTTGCTATGATCAGTAATAACCTGTGGCCTGATTCCTCTCACTCATTGTTCCACTGGTGTAAAATGCGCATAAGGATAGAGGTGAATCAGGCTCCACCAGGATCAACAAAGAGTAACAGTGATAAAAACTCACTCATGAATATGTCTGGAACCTTCTGCAGGAAGGCTGCAGTGAGCACCTGACACAAGCAGAGGGCAAACCCTTTATCTGCACCCCCAGAGTCCAAACCAGTCTGCAGCAGTAATGGTTTGCTCTACGACAACAAGTGCCTCTTGTGTGCAGCAGCACGGTGTGTGCATTCATTGCTAGCTCCCCGATGCGACCGTCAGCTCTGCTGGGGCAGAGGACGTGGCATTGGCGCTGTCAGTCCTTATGCCGGTAGGTGTGTGTGTCAGTGGGTCGGGACAGTCCCCATGCTCAGGTGCTGCTCTCCGCAGTGATACTGGAAATGGCATCCCGGGGCTTACGTGCTTCATGGTTGTTGTCTGTCATCAAACATGCCCTGTTTATGAGCAATTTTATTTTCTACCGGCAAAGCTCAGCCTGTGTTCTGACAGCGGAGCTGGGTTTGTTCCATCTTGCATATCATCGACCCGAAAAACGTTCTGCAGGCTAAATTATGTGATCACCATGTAACCCCATCGTCTTCCAGTTTTGCTCTCAGCGACTATTGTGCAACTCCATTGCCTGTGGGGGTTTGCACAGGTGTGAGTTGCATGCTGCTGACAATGCACAAGCCCCACTGAATCCTCAGTTCTCGGGCTCTCGGCGGGGTTGGCTCGCTCCTGCAGAGCAGGCGTAATGAGGAGAGAAACCTTATTTTTGTTTCAACATGTATTGCGCTCAGACACCCCAGGGGTGCATCTCTGAAGTGAGACGGCAACAAGCGACACTGGGGCTGCCCTGACTTCTTTGGGAATTTTACCTTCAGTGGGTCCAGGATTTCATCCAACAGATTTGCATAGTAATTGTTTCAGAGTTAAGACTTCACTGTTTAGGGTGACCAGATGTCCCGATTTTATTGGGACAGTCCCGATATTTGGGGCTTTTTCTTATATAGATGCCTATTACCCCCCCCCCCCCGCCCCCTGTCCCGATTTTTCACACTTGCTGTCTGGTCACCCTACTGTTTTCCCACAGGCTCTGCTCAGGCTTCTTCTTGGAGGCTCAGACTAGAAACCCCAGAATGCATGTGGAGGCCGCGCATTGTGGCCTAGGGCAACCAGTTAGCACAAAAAGGATGGGTTCAAACTGGAACAATTGGCAAACAATTTTGGGTAACATGCCTGTATACCAGAGAGGATAAATGTGAATGGCCCTGCCCCAATAGAACCTCTCATACGGGACAGCCCATCTTCCTCTGGTTAATTCAATTCAGATGAGAAATTTTATTCTGAAGGGAATGGTCATACTCATCATCTCTCTTTTTCCATCTAGAGAAACTGGAGTCAACATTGGCATAAGGGGTAAAGAAGAGTGCAAGACAAAGGTAAATCCAGGGGTGTTATACGTTACGTTTACCTGGCACGTTTCCTCCTGAAGGCTTTACGAACTACTGTATATACACAGAGCACCACGGAAATGCAGCTAGGGTGACCAGATATCCTGATTTTATAGGGACAGACCTGATATTTGGGGCTTTGACTTGTACAGGCATCTATTCCCCCTCACCCCTGTCCTGATTTTTCACACTTGCTATGTGGTCACCTTAGCTGCAGCCATCACTAGGATGGAGCACAGCGATCGACTTGTGTGTGGAGAGGGGAAGTATTGACCAAGGAAAGACACATGGGAAAATCCTCCTCTTACAAAAGTGTGAGGGGATCTTTAACGCTCACTCAGAGGAGTCGGGACCTTGGTTTTTCCAGTCAAAAACCTACATGCGCTAAGGAACTGAGTTGATCGCCCATGGGATAGTGGAGGACTGAGTAGACTCTAATAGGATTTGTCTTGTGATTCAAGGCGTTTCAAACATTCAGCTTGGAGCACTAAGCCCTCTCTGCCACTCGAAAGCAAACTGCTCCAAAGCCCTGCCCTAGCGCACGTTCAGCAGAATGCCAGGCTATAATGGAAAGGAGCTTTGAACCCTTCACTATTAGCAACTGAATGATCCTTGATGTTGTTCTTCTCTTAATGCGAATGAATCAAACAGCAGTTGAGCTTCTTGGCACTTCCACGGCTCATTGCAGCTCGGAAAGACACTAGCCTGACAACCGCTGTTCTGTTTGCCAAGAGGTAGAACGCACAGGGCAGCAGCATCGCAGTGTTGCCTTGAAACCATGGAGATGGGCCCATTTTACTTGCATTCTGTCGGTGGCTGGGTGGACAGAGGGATGGATAGCTCAGTGGTTTGAGCATTGGCCTGCTAAACCCAGGGTTGTGAGTTCAATCCTTGAGGGGGCCACTTAGGGATCTGGGGCAAAATTGGTCCTGCTAGTGAAGGCAGGGGGCTGGACTCGATGACCCTTCAGGGTCCCTTCCAGCTCTATGAGATAGGTATATCTCCATATATTATGATAGACAGAGGTTAAAACCAGGGGGAAGAATGGTTCTGTGGGGAAAGCACTGGACTGGGAGGTAGGAAAACAGGCCTGTCTTCCTGGTTCTGCCAGAAGATTTCCACTCCCTTCATCTGTAAAATGGGGATAATATCAACATACCTCAGGGTGCTTTGGTGAAGCTGACTGCTCTGTGCTGTATCTGGGCAAAGTACTGGCTTTACTGACAGTGATGATAATGCATGTGTGTAATTGTTCTTGCAGGTCGATTGTACCAGGTACCCTCGAGCAAAGGAGCGAGGGCCTTTTTTCTGCCCAAAGGTGTACAAGCCCGTCTGTGGCACAAATGACATGACGTACGGCACTTGTGTACAGAGGTGGGGAGGAGTAATATTACCCCATGGAAAAGTCCTGTTCCTACAAAACCTGCCGGGGATCTTTAAGCCTCACACAGAGGAGGCAGGACCTTGGTTTACAGACAAGGACACTGCAGGGGAGTGAACACATCGACCATGCAAGAATGAAGAGCTGAGGAGACTCTGGTAGGATTTGATCCTGTGATTCAAGGTGTCTCAGACATTCAGCAAGGAGCTCTAAGCAGAGCTGGCTGGACATTTTCCATCAGAACACGTTGATTCAACGGAATCTAAAGGTTCTGTGGGAACCCCAGGCCGGCCGCCTGGGCTGGGGGGCAGACAGGCTCTCTCAGCCACCCAGCTCCCGAGCCAGCCAGCCACGGAGCTGGCCTGGAAAGTTTGAAAAAATTCCCTTCCAAAATGGAATGTTTTGAAATGTTCCCTTCTGCAGAAAACTTCCCATTTCCAGCTGTTCGTTCTGATTCGGGGGAAACGTGAACTTTCTGTGGGACAGAAATTCCAGTTCCCACAAGCTCTAGCGTGACACCCTCCGCTCCACTGAAAAGAGCTCTACACTCAAAATCTTCGTGCAGCTACCTGGTGCGGCTAATAGTTCCTTCGATATCACTTGGGTGTCCCCCCACGGCTAGTGCCAAATCTTAGGCTTCTTTTATTGTGGGCTAAGGCTCAGTAGCCACACATGACACAAAGCTTCTAGTCTTGGCCTCACCGGGCAGGAACATTTCGAGCGACAGGTCCGGCTTTGGCTTTGTCATTGATGGAAACGGCAACAGGTCTGCAGCCAAAACGTTCTCTGCTCACTTACCAAAGCTGTTGGTCTAGTCAGGTCAGTTGCCCCCTGAACACAGGCAGACACAGCGGAAGGAGAAGGCAGGACAAGGGGGAGAGAAAAGGTGTCCTCTGCTTACTAGAATATGCTATAGACGGGCAAAGCACTAGCAGCACCAGCCTCATTGAACGAGTCTGGAGCATCCTGCAATCGCTTTTTCAGGTTGACTGCGGTAGGTATCCACAAGCAAAGAAGCGTGGCCCCTTTTTCTGCCCAAAGGGGTACGATCCCGTCTGTGGCACGGACGGTGTGAAATATGGCAACAGATGTCTCCTGTGTTCAGCAATGTGGTGAGTGCAAACTAGTAACCGGCTCTCCTGAGAGCAGCCGTACACCAGTAGCTCCTTCCGAGGGGCAGTGTCACGGGGCGAGCGGGCCCTTTAAGGGGATTGCAGCTCAGCTGCACTCTGCCCCAGGCTCACCCCCCCTTCCAGGGATCACATGGTCAAAGCTTGGGGACTCAGAACCAGGCCAGCCAGTATATAACGAGCAGGCTTAGCACAGGTTCTCCCCAGCTCCCAGGCAGGATGCCTGGGGAGAGAGACCTGAAGGGAGCAGGCGAGGAAGGCTGGAAGCTGGAGAAAAGACTCAGCAGAAGGGAGCAGAGCGACTCTTAATTTCCAGGCCAGGGGAGTGAGAGCTGGAGGCTGCAGATCGGCTCCTGGGCCAGCGGGAAGGACCTGGCTGATGGAGAACTTACGTCGAGCTGGTTTATTTTAGTGCAGCCCCGAGGAAGAGGGACTGAGGCCCATGGATTTCAATAGGAGCCTGAATACCTTTGAGGCCTTAGGCCTGAACTCCCGATGCTGTGGGTGGTTTCGCTGATCACTTCCTGCTGAGCAGGCAGCCTTTCAGCTGAGGTTTGTTATGGTTTCTGCAGTGCCTATTGCTCCTAGGTCACCACTCGGAGCAGTGCATCCTCTAGCCAAGGCGGGCGTCCAACACCCACGATGCCAATGTCACGAGTTTACACCACGGGGACCATGCGTCCCTCGCGAGACCTATAGGGTCAAACCAAAACTACCAGAATGCCGGAGGAGGCGCCGTCTTCCCGGCAGCCTGTGGATGAGGAAGGGACTGGCTCCAATGGAAAGAATTGGCAAGACCCGCCTGGCAGTGTGGGTGGTAAATAGGAACATGCCTGTCCCAGTCACACTGCTCGTTCTGGGCACCCCAGATCTTAATTTAACAGTGGTCTTATGCGAAGCAGTGTGATAGTGGATCTCTCTCTCCCACTGTTGCAGGGAAAGTGGAACCCAGCTCAGCGTGGAGAATGAAGGAGAATGCAAGCCACAGGTAGATCCCGGGTATATTTAGTGACTGTAATTGCTGTTACCTGAGACTGGTGAATAATACCGTACGCTTATATGGTTCAGGCCAAACTCCAGAGTGCGGTAGGATCCGCAGCCTGTACACCCCGAAGCCAGGAGGCAGAAGACATTACTCAGCTGAGGCATAGCAGCATTGCAGTCAGGGGAAAGGGATTGGGACCAAGCACACCTGCCAAAGGCCTGTTCTTGGAGAGGTGGCCTGTCATAAACAGATAGTTAAGGGTTAATGCCTCTTTTACCTGTAAAGGGTTAAGAAGTTCACCTAGCCTAGCTGACACCTGACCAAAGGAACCAATGGGGGGACAAGATGTTTCAAAAGGAAGGAGGGAAGTTCCCTTTGTCTGGAGTCAGTTTCAGTTCTGGCCGGAGAGGAAAAGGAATCAGGAATCAAACAGGGTAGTGAGTATTTAGTGAAGGAATTAGCTTATGTTTATTTTCTTTTGTAACCTGTCTTGGGCATTATAGGTGTAATCAAATTGGCTATTTTTTGATGTACTAAGAGTTTTGCCCAGGGGAACATCCTCTGTGTTTTGAATCTGTTGTCTGTGAGATCAGCTTGTATGCTATCTCCCAGAGGTTTTTCTTTTACCTTTCTTTTCTTTAATTAAAAGCCTTCTTTTTAGAGACCTGATTGATTTTTCCTTGTTTTAAGATCCAAGGGAGTTGGATCTGGGCTCACCAGGAATTGGTGGGGAAAAGGAGGGGGGATGGTTAATTTCTCCTTGTTTTAAGATCCAAGGATTTTTGGATCGGTGTTCACCAGGGAATTGGTGGAGGAGTCTCTCAAAACTACCCAGGGAAGGGTTATAGTACTTGGGAGGGAAAGGTTTTTGGGGGAGAAGACAGAGTTTCCCAAATGACTCCAATATTTGGGTGGTGGCAGCATACTGATCTAAGCTGGTAATTAAGCTTAGGAGTTCCCATGCAGGTCCCCAAATTTGTACCCTAAAGTTCAGAGTGGGGGTGAAACCTATGACAGGCCTGATCACACCAGAGGCAGAGAGAGGACTTATCCCAAAGAGCCACTCGCAGGAAATCATAGGGGATTTATTTTATCAGCTTCAGGAGAATGAAAGGACTAGGCCGACTCTTCTGGAATTTGAGCCTGTTGTCCAGGTATTTCAAACCTTAGGTTTGGGCCACTCAGGGTTCGTCTACNCTGCAGGAAATCATAGGGGATTTATTTTATCAGCTTCAGGAGAATGAAGGGACTAGGCCGACTCTTCTGGGATTTGAGCCTGTTGTCCAGGTATTTCAAACCTTAGGTTTGGGCCACTCAGGGTTCGTCTACACTGCAACAGAAACCCATGGCACAGAGTCTCAGAGCCCGGGGCAATTGAGTCAGGCTTGACGGGCTATGGGGCTAAACACTGCAGTGTAGATGATCGGGCTGGAGCCTGGGCTCTGAAACCCCACAAGGGGGTGGGCCTCAGAGCCTGGGCTCCAGCCCATGCCTGACCATATGCATGCCAATTTTTAGCTCTGGGAGCCCAAATCAGCTGACTTGGGCCAGCCCCGTGTGGCGGGTCTTTTAATGCAACGTACACGTCCCCTAAACCAACCCTGCCGCTTACGAGCAAATGATGCTCCAAAACCATTGTGTTCAAACAGCTGAGGAGAGGAGGAACACCAGGAAACTCCCATAAACCGAGCGGTAAAACCTTGATAATTGGCCTAGACATAATTGGATGATCCAGCTGGGGTTGTACATAAATGCTCTTGTTAATGAGAATAATTTACACAGAAATTGTCTCTTTCGGACCCCTGAGGTCTATCGCACAAGTTCAGCTGGAAAAACCACTATCGACTGACAGCTCATTTCCCATCAGAGCAATAATCCCCAGCAGGGCACGTTTTGCATCCTAACGCTGCACACAGACAGCAGCCTGCAGGGCATCAGCCTTCTAGGCAGTCTATACTCAGGAGAGTCTGTATTGCTAAGACTCTTTGTTGTTTGAATGTTGAGACAAAACTAGGAGCTGGTTGCAGCAGCTCAGGGCAGGAAGGCTCCCGAGACTGGGGCCAAACCCTTCAGAGGTTTTTTGGGCTTTCCTGGTATTAATGCAATAGACACGGATGGGGCTAAGCCACACAGTTCAGACTCGGAATGAGTCGGGATCCCAGGCTCCGGCTGGGGAGCTGTGTGGGTGGCTCTGATTCAGCCAGTCTCTAGTAACAGGAGAGGGTCTCGGAGGCGCTGAGCACTGCCGTCGCGTCCGGCGCAGGAGCCCAGCTTCGCGGGGTGTGGAAATGCTGGTGCCCAAGAGGCAGTTGCCAGGAGGTCGTTCTCCGTGCTGAAGATGGAGGCAGGCAGGATGCCACCACAGGAAAAGGTTTCAGAAGCAGCAGCTACCCTGCCCCTTAGAAGGATGTAGCATGCGCACCCTCAGCACCAGCCACCAGTGAGTGAGCAGAGGGGGTGGAGGAGGAAGGATGGGCTAGTGGTTAGGGACTCAGCCACAGACTTCCTGTGTGAACTTGGGCATGTCATGCGGGGTGGGATCCATGAAGGGACCGAGGTGTTACAATGGTGAGCATCTCGGCACAGAGCTTTTAGCCTGGTAGTTAGGGCACTCTCCTGAGAGGTGGCAGGTCCATGGGCTAGATCCTTCTTCCCCTCAGGCGGAGGGGGACTTTTACCAAGGGTCTCCCACATCCTGGGTGAGTACCTACCCTCTGGGCTAAAGGTGATAAGGGAAAACCTTCTTCTTTTGTGTGAACTTGCCGGAGGAGCCCGATCCGGTAGGAGAGCTCAGAGGCTGCCTACCGGATTGGGCCCTGGCATGAGTTAGGCAGCCGAACACCTCTCTTCCCCGGCTGGCAAATCACTCCGGGGCTGAGGTGGGAGGTAGGTGTCACGGAGTCCCCGGGCGATGCTCTGGAACTGCTCCCCACAAAGCCAGTCAGGACTCTGGGGAGCCTCCTCTCCCTCGGAGCAGACTGTCTGCAGGGCAAGAAGCTCACACGTCTTCACCTCCTGGGTCTCTCCTTGGAGCATTCAGCATATGCCCCTCTGTGCGCTTCCCACAGCGAGTCGCCCAGGCGGGGTCCTGGGGAAGCCACCGAGTCCTGCACGCACCCCCACTTTGCAGTCAGACGTGACTCTCAGCCAGCCAGTAAAACAGAGGTTTATTAGATGACAGGAACACGGTCTAAAACAGAGCTTGCAGGTACAGACAACAGGATCCCCTCAGTTAGATCTATCTTGGGGCCCCAGGGGGGCCAGAGCCCCATCTGAGCACCCATCCGTTTCCCCAGCCAGCTCCAAACTGAAAAAACCCCTCCAGCCCCTCCTCCTCTGGGCTTTGTCCCTTTCCCGGGCTAGGAGGTCACCTGACCTCTTTGTCTCCAACACCTTCAGTTGGCACCTTTGCAGAGGAGGGGCCCAGGCCATCAGTTGCCAGGAGACAAAGTGTCAGGCATTTCTGTGCACTGGCCTGTCGCTCTGCAACAACCCTACACCCTTATCCCACCACCTAGATACTTAAGAACTGCACAGGGGAAACTGAGGCACCCACACAGTATTCAGAGGAAACATTAAGAACAGTCCCACTTCGTCACAGTAGGTAACCGGTGCCTCGCGGGAGGCTGCATTGCACATGGCCGGAGGAAAAAACGGAGGTGCCAGGGGTGGTTAGGTGCTTCTAGGATTAGGCAGCAGCTGGGTGGGTGTTTTGTGGATCGCAGAGGTGCCCAAAAAGGGACTTTGTGGACTGCACCCTTAGTCTCTCTGGGCCTCAGTTTCCCATCTATAATGTGGGGATATTAGCACTGCCCTGCCTCCCGGGGGGGTTGTGAGGATAAAGACACTAAAGGCTGTGATGTGCTCAGATCCAGGGCCAGGTAAGTACCTTCGAGAGAGAGCATGGCTGGAGGCTTTCTGGTCTAGCTCATCCCCACCCTTTCCTCTGGTGCTAGAGGAGTAGAAGCGCACGCTGGCAGGAGTCTGAGCCCAGTAGCTTGTGTCTGATTTAGCAGGCACCTCTGGAGCGGTTCCCTTCCCGGCCTTATGGTGCTGAGACCAGAATCTCCACTCTCTATTTTTTGTTTTGTTTTCTCAGGTGTTTGTCAGACCCTGGGTCGTCGGCGGGCAGGATTGAACCTGGGATCGCAGTGCATGAGCCTCTACTGCATGAGTTAAAAGCCACATGGCCCTTAGCCAAGGCCGTAGCAGACTCATTAATCTCTAGGTGGTCTCATTGGCCCTAGCGGGGACAGAGCACCGCACCCGGGGGGGGGGGGGTTACATTTGTCCCATGCCTGCTACCCTGGCACCTCTGATTTCTCCCTCTCTAGGGGAAGTGATGGGAGAACTGGGGTAAGGCACAAGGGATACTGGTTAACTTTCGCCTAGGCTTTACTCGGGAATCTCCACCTACAGCTGCCGTTCCTGTGGGCTGCCTTCCCCAGTCACCCAAGGCCATCACGTGCTCTCAGTTTGCTGGTTGAATAAAGCACCATAAATGCAACACAGGGACTGGTCTTGGTTCTTTTATTGGCCCAAAGTGTTAAGGGCTTTCCTGACGGAATCGTTGAGTCAACAACTGCCATTGGCCCCTCGCTCTCTGTAAGACAAATAAAGCCCAAATAAGAGAGGTATTCAGTAATGGATGCGTTGCGGGGTTAGACGCCTTGGGTTCCCCAGGAAATACACATGGGGCTCTGAGTCCTCATTCCAGGAGGCAGCTCTGCAACCCCCCGCACAGATATCCGTATGGGGCAGCTCATGGGATTCTCATCCTGCCCATCAGACCACGCAAATGAACAAAGATACCCTAGAACTAGACCAGTCATCACCTGTGTTTCATTTCAGAATATACCCCAACAGCCTGCAATAAGTGAAGCCACCTAGTGCATGTTAGAATCATAGAATCTCAGGGTTGGAAGGGACCTCAGGAGGTATCTAGTCCAACCCCCTGCTCAAAGCAGGACCAAGATGTTATTGGTATTACAAGCTCTATTTTCCAGGAATGTTACTCTAGGCCAGGGGTCGGCAACCTGTCAGAAGTGGGGGGCCGAGTCTTCATTTAGTCACTCTGATTTCAGGTTTCGCGTGCCGGTCACACATGTTAACGTTTTTAGAAGGTCTCTTTCTATAAGTCTATAATATATAACTAAACTATTTTTGTATGTAAAGTAAATAAGGTTTTTAAAATGTTTAAGAAGCTTCATTTAAAATGTAATTAAAATGCAGAGCCCCCCCGGACCGGTGGCCAGGACCCGGGCAGTGTGAGTGCCACTGAAAATCAGCTCGCGTGCCGCCTTCGGCGCCCGTGCCATAGGTTGCCTACCCCTGCTCTATGCTTTTTATTTTATTTTTTGCTATAAATGGGAAAGACCTCATATGAGATGCAGGGAGACCTATTTTTCCCCCAGGGGAGTAAAAAAAAGAGGACAAAGAATTCTGCTGTATTTCTTTCATTGCACAAGCAAAGCAAGATGGCCTTGTCCACACTAAGACCTATCTCAGCCAGTTTAGGATGTGTTAAAGTCTAGACTAGACTTTTAAAATGGGTTAGTTGACCCTGCAACATGCCAACCTTACATCCTCGTCTAGACAAGCCCAATGCGGCGATAGAGCGGTAATCACTGTACCGAGTGTTGCCGCTTCTCACGCAGCATGAGGGACTTATTCTGGTAAGCAATACCTACCATACATTGTCCTTCTGTGTGACTGCCTCTTTCATCCCACCCATTGTTGACAGCAGGGCGTGTCACATACAAATAAATGTCTTCTGCTTTCCAGAGCTATCAGCATCTCTACAGGATGGGTTTATAAACCCAGGGGGGTGCTCTGAGGGACTGTAGCTGAGCAAATGGGATCCTGGGGCTGGCCCCAGCCTTCTGTGTATCCCTTTATCTCCATGCATACCCTAGGAGCTTCTCTAAGTTTAGGGACTTCAACTGTGTCCCATTCTGAAGGGTACAGCTGCCACTCCCGCTCCATGGAAAGAGCCTCTCCCTGCCCTCCCATCCATGGCTGTCACTGTGGGAAGGGGCTATTAGTCCAAGAGTAGTATCAGTTTGGTTGATTTCTCTGGATCTCTCCTTCTAGGATAAGTCATGGAAAATTTTGCATCAGGTACTATGGACCATGTAGACACGTTGACACTGAGAACTGAGTCCCCTTTAGCCCAAGGCTATGACCACAGGGAAGATGAGGGAGACATGTTCCCCAGCCCCTTCAAATTTTCTGTTGATGCAGCTTCAGAATTAACACACTCGCAGTCCTGCAGCAGCAGCTCCTCAGCACTGCTTTTGTTTTTCGTTTCTGTGAGCAGATCCCTGCACAGCGACTAATTTTCTGGCATTCTAAGCTCCATGGAGACCTCAGGAGCTTCCCCCCTTGGCTTTGTTTGTGCAATAACGTTAACACTGCAAAATTCTTTGTGCCATTAATCCATGGGATAGGACTTACTGGGACTGGAAGTTCTCTGGCACCCTTTATAGGTAAAAAGGGAAAATTCAGAGTGTGTTGCTAGCCTCATTATTTGCATATTAGGTTCTGGCTCCCCCTATAGGAAAACTGGAGAAATTGAGGGGATTCCTTACCAGCTGCCAGGTTTATTTGCATATGCTTCAGAATGGTTTCATAGAACGCTTGAAGCTGCCTCATTTGGTGTTTCTGTGTCTTCTGTTCTTAGGAATTATGTTAAATAAACTATGTAACTGCATTGATGTGGAAGGGTAGGTGAGAAGATGAATTTATGTTGATTATTCCATGGGAAAAGCTGGACACCCTAATCTAGTAGACAGTGGGCTCAGATAGGGTAGCTGAGTGCAGGGTATAGGAAGGTATATTTGCTTTTGTTTTAACAAGACTCAGTGTGTCATATTGGACATGCATATAGGGTAGCAGTTATGATGTAAGAAAATAGCGATAGTAGCAGTAGAGTTGTAGCAGAGTTGGTAGTGCAGGTTGAGTAGCAATATAGACTAGCTGAAAGCTAGCAGTGATAGCCTGGCTCTGACTTGGCCAGGTGGATGGAGTCAACATAATGGCTAAGCACAACAGACAGCACTAGACTACTGGACCTGCAGAAGCACCCTAGTATTGTGCACAGCAATCTAGCTGAAGGGGTTGTCTCCCCGCTTGACAACTGCTGAGTCAGAGTTGTGAGTATGCCTTCGGTGGGTGGGGATTGTGCTTTGAGTACGACTTTAAGGGACCTAACAAACCAGCCCATGAATAAAAGGGCCTGAGGATTGTACCAGATGGCACCTATTTTAGGAGGCTTTCTCTATTTTTTAAAACAAGCTTATTTCAAAATTGTGTTAACCCTGTATTTTAAGTTGCTGTGTTTCATGATCCCAGAGACTCTGGTGCATATTGGCTGAGGGCGGAGGGACACTGTGAAAGGTAATCTGGGTTTTACTCTTGCATGCCAAGAATTTGGGAGTGAATAAGGTTTTAGGTGGGGGCTTGAGCCCAGTATTATATTTATTCTGAAACTGAGCCCTGGCTGTAACCCTAGACATCATGTTGAACATGGCCTTATTAGCCGCTGTTAATACCTGGCAAAAGAATTACGGTGCCATGGGCACAAAAACTTTATGATGCTCTGCCAAATCTACTTGTGTTTTGGCAGAGCCCCCAAAATCCTACAGCTGATGGCCCTGGCTGCTTTCAGCTTGACTGCCAAGTAATATTCACCAAGGGCCAAACTGTGCTGTGAGTACAACTCCCAGGTACATCAGTGGGGACTGCAAGCACATAATCAGGGGCAGAGTTTGGCCTTCAGAGCCAAAATGACTTTGATGTATGTTCCCTAAACATCTCATGAACCCTGTATCTCACGGTTTAACCTGGTGACTGCTGTTTTCCTCCCTCCATGTTTTCCCTAACCGCTGAATGACTGTTGTTACTGACTTCTGAGATGTCATGACCAGTTGACTGTTTTATTACTAGGGTTGTCCTTTATTATCAATGAAGGGGGCTTGGATTTGTACCCTAATCTCTCAAAATCTGATGCACCCAACACTGATGTTTTCAAGCAAATGCATCTTGCCCTCTGCTTGCATTCTCTCTACATAATACGCTGTGTTAACTTTTAAATGTGAGCACCGATGAGATCTGGAAGTCGCCAGTTATAACCTTTCCTCCATAAATCTCTGGGCTCTTTTATTATCTCTGGACGCCAGCCATGCAATTTAGAATGTCAGGTCCACAGAAGCATCCTTGATGGGAGTTACACTGTGAGATTCTCAGCATATGCAATTAGGCACATCTTTCAATGTTTCTCAGAGCAATGGTTCAGAACTAATGATACAGGTTTAACTGCAAAGCTTATAGCATGCTTAGGCTATAAATAGATGGGCTGGCAATTTAGCTTTGTCAGAAGTTGCTGTAATAAGCATAAAAATAACCTCTGCATTTAGTCTTGTCATTTGCATCACTGCCACGTAAGTTTTGCTGGTTACCAGCACATTTTTGTCTGGAGTTTAAAACTCCATTCTTTTAACATGTAAGGCAAGGAGTGATATTTTTTTATTTTCAATCATATTTATTTTTAAAGAGTTTGATATGTAAAAACATTCCACCACTGCTAAGACTGGACACATTTGCAGTGAGACCAACCAACTTTAGGGAATCGTTTAAATGCAGTTTTAAAAAAATCTCTCACCTTTCTAGCGATGGAGGCTTTTGCATTGTTTCAATGAGACATTTGGCACCTGTAATACTTTGAAAACTTGTTCATTTTGGCCGTGATTCATGTGTTGGGACAACAGAGATTTTTTTCCCCCCAGAACATAGAGCAAGTGTAGTGAATGACTGACTTTAGTTCATCTTCGGAGTGGGCTATCAGAAGCCAGTCAGCTAAACACGGAAAAACGGAAATGCCTCTCCTTCTCAGAGAAGCAGCCACAGCTGACACACATTTTGTAATGTCTCAGGGTGCACTGGAAAGGCCAAAGGGGAGGACCTTGTATTGGAAATGGCCCTGCCCTAAGGTAAAGTACTTCCTGTGTGATGGTCTTATCGAGATATGGAAGTACGTATCTTTTAGATCGAGAGCAGCGATCCAATCTAGATAGCAGAGGGACGGATCCTAGAGTTAGTATTCTGAAGAGAAACTTTCCGATGTAGCTGGCTAGGTTCCTCAGCTCTAGGACTGAGCAAAGTCCTTCGCCTTTCTTTGGAATTAGAAAATAGCAGAAGTAAAAAAAACCCTGATTTCTGAGGTTTACTAGTATTTGTCTATTCCTTCCTCCAGAAGTAGAGAATTGATTTCTGACCTTAACACTCTTTCATGAGAGGGGTCCGTGAAGAGTGAGGGTGGGGGAGGGTTTCAAACTGGATGGTATAAACGTCTTTTATAGGGTCCAAAACCATCTGTCTGTGGTAATATTTGGCCACCCACTGTAGAAATTGGCTAGATGGCCTCCAAAGCACCCAAGGGTGGTTTGTTGCTCTTGAGCTCGTTATCAAACGTAAGGTCTGACATCAGCATCCACTTCTTCTGTGCCTAAATTTTTTGGTCTCATCTTAGGTTTGGAGGTTCATCTTGTGTCATTCTGATGAGGAGCAGTAGACTGTTGCTACTGATACTGTTGTCTTCCTCTGTAGGGTGACCAGATGTCCCGATTTTATAGGGACAGTCCCAATATTTGGGGCTTTGTCTTATATAGGCTCCTATTACCTCCCACCCCCTGTCCCGATTTTTCACACTTGCTGTCTGGTCACCCTATTTCTCTGTTAGGATTATTCTTTGATGTTGTCCACAGGTTACAGTTTAATCCATCAATAACCTACAATTTAAAGCTGCCAATGTACTGTTTCATTACAAACACCAGAATCTAATGCCTCCGAGGGAGCATTTAGCAATAATGCACAAAGTAAGAGGCACAGTAAATAGTGAGGTGGAGAAGCTTTTAAAGGAATCCAGCAGAAGTCTAGGCCACTACAATTGTCTTACCCTAATGTTACTATAAACGTTTTCATTAATTTCATTTTAGGCGTGAGCGAAAACAGTGTTTTTTATTTGGTGTAAACGGTCCCCTGCAAAGCTGTGAACCCAAACATTGCAGCATTGTGCTAGTGTATGAGAACCAGATACTGAACCCGACTGCTCTGTATTTGTTGTCCAAGCTTAGGAAAACGTGAGGCCAGACCCAAACCAAAGCCATGATTTCAAACTGCATATTGAGCCGATAATGGGTAAACTCAAAACACCAGAGCCAAACACTGGAGAGTGAAATCCTGAGCCAAATCCCAAACCTTCCCAAAGCTTGGATTGAGGGTTCAAATGGAGCTATAATTTCTCTGGGAACTCTGATGCGGTTCAGACCCATCTCCTGCAAAGGACAACCAACAGCTTAACTAGTGAAGCACAAGTTAGAATGTTTTAGAAGTCCCTCAGGGCAAAATCCACAAAGGTACTTGGGTGTTGCAGGGAGTTTAGGACCTGACTCCGGGATGGAGGAAGGAGCCTCCCTCTCTCAGAATTCACAGCCAGGAACCCTCCCCTAGAGTTCGGTGCCTTTCTTGCAAAAAAAAAAAAAAAAGTCAGTGGGTGGCTCCCATTATACCCAGTGGTTAGAGCACACACCTGGGATGTGGGAGACCCTGCGTCCAAGTCCCTACTCCAAATCAGGCAGAGCAGGGATTCAAATGCAGGTGTCCACATCCCAGGTGAGCGCTCTAACCACTGGGCTATAATGGGGGCCACCGCTACCACCGCCCAGGCAAGATACCGCGGGGGAAAGTCTAGTGTGAGATTCCCGCCAGGGCTTAGATGTGACCCGGGAGCTGAACAGCTCAGTGGCACCAGGACTTAGGCCCCTTTGTGCATGGGTGCTGATGGAAACGTAGGCACCCTGGGGACTCTGCCAGTGGAAACTTAGGTGCCTCTGGGGTTAGGCAGCAGCTGAGTGAGGGGGTTGAGGATCTCAGCGGTGACGAAATGTTGGCGTTCGGTGTGAGTCGCTTTGTGGATCTAGCCCACACTGTTAAGAACTGAATGGACAGGTTTGCTTGTTTTCAGTAGAACTTATTAACCCGACTGTGCCCCTGTCATGTCTCTCGTGTCAGGGAGTCTGGATTTGCATTTCATGGAGTCTTTTTCCAGGGAGGTCTCCCTGTGTTTGTCTGATCTTCCCTGCCTGGGTCAGCTCACATCCTATCGCAGCGGATAAGCTGTCTAAATACCTCAGTGTGAGGGAGATGGGGGTCAGAACATCATGCTGACGGAACATGAGAAAATCTCACTGTAAACCGGGAAGGTACCCAGTGCCCAAAGGAAGTTCCATGTACAACTTATGTTGAAGACCTTTTGACAGCCCATTTAGGGAGCAGTTAGCCCTTCATCATGGGCTTCTTCCGAATAAAACCCCATCTACACTGTAACGTCTGCTGTGTTCAAGGCATAACTTGCAAAACTGCAGTCCCTGGCTGTGAACAGATCATCATGGCTCCACCTGCAGTGCAGATGGGATGGCACCATGTTTTAACTATGTTCCCAAGTCATGCTACAGGCGTGGGCCAACATTTTCAGAAGTTACTAGTGATTTTGGGTGCCTCCATTTTTAAGAGCTCAATCTGGGATAACTTGGAGGTGTCTGAATTCTGGGTGGGTCCACTTTGCTTTCTGGAACACCCATCATGATGCCTCAAGTTGGGCACCAAAAAAAATCACTAGCCACTTCCACAGATCTTGGCCTTGGATTTTTAGCTGGGCTGCAGAACACTATGGAACATGGCTGGAAATGTGGCGTCAGTCCCAGGTGCACTCTAGAATAGCTCATGTTTTAATTGTGCGAAGAGAAGCTGCAGTGTTTTAAGAGGGTCCCCTACCACAGTGGGAATTACAGACTCAGTTACTTCCTAATGTACATGCACCACGAAAACGTCCAGCGTTGTAGTAGCATAACGGATGCACTTAGAATGTCAAATGAACTCCCAGAAAGAAAATAAATAACTTTCAACTAAATAGCAACAGAGAGTCCTATGGCACCTAACACGGCTACCCCTCTGATACTTTCAACTAAATGTTAATGATCCGCTTCTTTCCCTGCACCCATTACACTGCGCATATTAGTAGGAACGTTATGCAATCGAAGAACAAACTTTCTTTGATTTGTCCCTGATTATTGTCCAAAAGAAAATTAATTGATGCTGGAGCTGTTTGTTAGGAGAGAGCGACAGGAAACCAGTAAATAGTGACATGGCAGTGGAGGGGAGAGGAAACATGCCAAAGTCTGCAAAGGCTCTTGGGAACTAAATGCATATCTAAGTGCCTACAGTGTATCAGAGCAGGATCTGTGTATTCCTAGAGCTGAACAAAAGGCATAAATATGCGTTAAAGAATGAAGCTAGGGGCTGCAAAAGGAAGATTGCCTGTATTTATATTGCTCACTTTCAGGCAATCTGTTGTTGTGCCTTTTTCTGGCAGTGTTTGCTGGATGGCTGAGAGGGGGCTGAGACCTGACATGATTTCCACCAAGCAAGAAATTAGCTAGAGACATCACAGAGGGGGCCAGGGGAAATAATGCAGCTAGGCGAGGGGCTGAAGACCTGAGGAAGCAGGGTGGTCCAGTAGCTAAAGCACGAGGCCGGGATTAAGGAGATTAACGTTAGTCCCAGATTCAGCCATTGGCTTGCTATAGTTGCTTCACTTCTTTGTACAGCACCTAACACAACAGGGCTCTGATCCCTCATTTTGGTCTTTTAGGAACTAGGATAATAACAATGAGCCGTTCACCTCATATTTCCAACTCAGGACTCCAGCCATCTGTATCATGCTAAATAATTTTTCTGCCATTTTGGTCTTTACAACCTTGCAATACTGGTGGGCTGCTCACTTTTCTCCCCTTGCAGTCCATGTACAGAGCAGCGGGGTGGATACACGCACTAGTTCTGATCAGACTAGTGCGCTACAAAGAGCTACGTGGCCATGGCGGCCTGGGCAGCGGCTCGGGCTAGCTGCCCGAGTACGTACCTAGGTTCTCGGACAGGACTGTGTTCAGGTGGCTAGTCAGAGCTGCCAACTCTGTGGCTGCCATGGCCACACTGCTATATTTAGCACGCTCGCTCGCTCAGAGTGAGCGTGTGTACGTCTGCCCAAGCAGGGCGTTACTTCGCCCAGCTGCAATGTAGATGTAGCTCTGGTTGTGCCAAGGTAAACATCATAGGCCCGTTTCATAGAATCATAGAATATCAGGGTTGGAAGGGACCTCAGGAGGTCATCTAGTCCAACCCCCTGCTCAAAGCAGGACCTAATCCCAACTAAATCATCACAGCCAGGGCTTTGTCAAGCCTGACCTTAAAAACCTCCACTGGTGTAACTCTACTGACTTCGGTGGGTTTACACCAATGCTGGTTCTGGCCCATTTTCATTTTTAGGGAGAGATTTTCAGAGACACTAAGGGGAAATAGGCAGCCAACTCCCTTTGGCTTTCATGGGAGTTGGGCATCGGTCTCCTGTGTCTTTGAAAGTCCCCCCTTAACACTGCATTTAAATCAGTCCTTCCAGCTCCTTAGTTATCTTCATTACCCTTCTCTGAGTTTCCTTCAAATGTCCATAAATGTTTCTCTGCAAATGCACCACCCTCTCTGACTACAGTGACTTCCATTAGTATTGAACCTGTGTCCTGGGGCAGAATTGAGCCCACTGGATCTAATGATTTTCAGAGTGCAACATACAGATTCGATGTTATTTTGAAGGCCTCTGTGGAAACAAAACATGACAGGGTACCTTTTCTCTGAGTAATTCCACTTTGTGCTTTCTTTCCTATTCAGTAACCGCACATCAGAAGCAATCAGGAAGTTTAAGATTCTAATAGTGTACTTTATAAATGGATATAGATCCTTGTGCTCAACTTGAAAATGCTTTGTTATAAAGTACAATAAATCAGAGCTGCTTCTGCCTCTGAAAATCTCTCTTGCTTCCTGTTCAGAAAACAGAAATAGGTAATAAACTCAGCAGCTCTTTATTATAGGAGTCAATGGTTTTTTAAAATTGTGATGGCACCCCCTTGTGGTCATTTTACTCTAACATAACCCACTTTCCTTGTTATAATACCTGGTGATATTCTTAAAATAGCAAAAATCCCCTCTAATAAGTGACATTGAAAAACAAAGGTTTTTCAATCCATTGGTCTAGTGAGGCTGTAGCCAGCAGGACTTGAAGTTCTGTCATTAGGGGACTTACATGCTATTCAGAGAGCAAACAGCAAGATACTTTAAAAATAAGGTGAATTAAGGCTGAGAACATCAACAACTTACTGGTAAAAATCCTTACAAGAATGTTGTAGGTTATATATTTAAAAAAAATAAATGTATGTAACCCTTATGGCCAAGAAACTAAGATTTTAGGTTAAACCTTACAAGATTCATTGATATTTTTCTAGTCTTAAAATCTCTCTGATCACCTAATCTGATCTCCTACACAGCACAGGCCATGTATGAAAGCTGTTCCGTATCCCTAATAATTTTTGTTGCCCTCCTCTGTAATTTTTCCAATTCTAATATATCTCCTTTAAGGAAGGGCAACCAGAATTGCATGCAGTATTCAAGGTGTGGGTGTACCATGGATTTACATAGTGGCATTATGATGTTTTCTGTCATATTATCTATCCCTTTGCTAATGGTTCCTAACTTCTGATAGCTTTTTTGACTGCTGCTGCAGATTGAGCAGATGTTTTCAGAGAGCTACACAGGTTGACTCCGAGATCTCTTTCTCAGCTAATTTAGAACCCATGTATAATTGGGATTATTTTTTCCAATGTGCATTACTTTGCATGTATCATCATTGAATTCCATCTGCCATTTTGTCGCCCAGTCATCCAGTTTAGTGAGATCTCTTTAACTCTTCACAGTCAGCTTTGGACCTAATTATCTTGAATAATTTAGTATCATCTGCAAACTTCGCCACACGTTTACCCCCTTTTCCAGATCATTTATGAATATGTTGAATAGCACAGGGCCCAGTATAGCTCCTTGGGGAACCCTGCTATTTACCTCGTTCCATTGTGAAAACAGACCATTTAGTCCTACCCTTTGTTTCCTATCTTTTAACCACTTAATGATCCATGAGAGGACCTTCCCTCTTATCCCATGACAGCTTACTCTGTTTAAATGTCTTTGGTGAGGGACCTTGTCAAAGGCTTTCTGGAAGTCCAAGTACACTATATCCACTGGATCACTCTTGTCCATATGTCTGATGCCCTCAAAGAATTCTAGTAGGTTGGTGAGACATGATTTCTCTTTCCAAAAGCCCTGTTGACTCTTTCCCAACATATCATGTTCAGGTGTGTCTGATAATTCTGTTCTTTACTGTAGTTTCAACCAATTTGCCTGGTACTGAACTTAGGTTTACTGGTCTGTAATTGCCAGGATTGCCTCTGGAGTCTTTTTTTAAAAATTGGCATTACATTAGCTCCAGGCATCTGATACAGAGGATGATTTAAGCAATGGGTTACATACCACAGTTAGTAACTCAAATATGAAATTGCGAAGTTTCTTCAGAACTCTTGGGTGAATACCATCTGGTCCTGGTGACTTATTGTTTAATTTGCCAATTTGTTCCACAACCTCCTCTATTGATACCTCAATCTGGGACAGTTCCTCAGATTTGTCCCCTAAAAAGAATGGCGCAGGTGTGGGAATCTCCCTCACATCCTCTGCAGTGAAGACCGATCCAAATAACTCATTTAGCTTCTTTGCAATGGCCCTGTCTTCCTTGAGGCCACACTGATTGTTTGGCAGGCTGCCTGCTCCTGATGTACTTAAAAAAAATGTTGCTGCTAGTTTTTCTGTCTTTTGCTAATTGCTCTTCAAATTCTTTTTTGACTTGCTTAATTATACTTTTACAGTAGACTTGCCAGAGTTTATGCATCTTTCTATTTTCCTCAGTAGGATTTGACTTTCAATGTTTAAAGGACGTCTTTTCATCTCTCTCTCTTTTGCTCTGCTATTTAGCCATGGTGGCATTATTTTGGTCCTCTTACTGGGTTATTTATTATCATTATTAATTGGAGTATATATTTAGTTTGAGCCACTATTAATGAGTTTAAAAATAGTTTCATATAAAATAATCAGATGTATATTTTAATATTATAGTAATTGCAACATATCCAAGTAAAAGGATCATTGTTTCAAAGCTTTCCATAACTTCAGGGTTTGTCATTAAGTATTTCTGTGCTGGAAATCTGTAAGCCAGGCTCTGATTTTGGCTCAGTAAAGTCTGGGGGCATTTTGAATTAAAAAAAAACCCCAAACAGTTTTATTTACCTAAAACAAAGATCTGCATTTAACAACTTTCTGGTCTACTTGTTTAAAATTCAATTAGGCTTGACACAAAGCCACAAGGAGCAGTGGATAGGAAACTGTATATTTCCTGACACGTCAGTCAGCCATGCTATAGTGCGTTCATCTTAATGGCTCATTTGTGTCTGCAGCTTTAACACTCTGACACTTAGGGTAGGTCTACACGACAGCCGGGATCGACGCGCTGAGATCGATCCACCGGTGGTCGATTTAGTGGCTCTAGTGAAAACCCACCAAATCGACAGCAGATCGCTCTCCAGTCGACCCCTGTACTCTACCCCCGACGAGAAGAGTAAGGTAAGTCGACGGGAGAGTTTCTCCCATCGACCCCCCCAGTAACTCGACCTAAGGTACATTGACTCCAGCTACTTTAGTCACATAGCTGGAGTTGCGTAGTGTAGGTCGACTTACCGCAGTCGTGTAAACGTAGCCTTATTGCCACGGTTCTCTTCCAAGACAGCCAAGCTCTTCAGTATCTCAACATCCGTCTAATCTGCCCTGGCCCATACCAGCCTCCTATTTCACAGCCGCTCATCTCACCACAATAGCTGTGTTATAGTGTCAACATTAAGAGAACGTGGCTAATTTATTTCTGCTTTAGCACTGTCTAATAGAAGAATGAAAATTGTTAATGGCTACTGATTAAAAAAAAAGATCTATTTCTAAATCAATTGCAAGAAGTAACTGTAAAACTGAGTAGAAGTCCCATTCTGATTTTCTATATGGTTATTTAATACCATCTTATCTTCAGAAATCCCAACAAGTTGGTCCTGTGTCTTGTACTATTCAGCATTTTCATTCATCACTTGGCTAAGGGGTTGAGAGTACACTTATAAAATTTGCAGATGACACCAAGCTGGGAGGGGTTTCAAGTACTTTGGAGGACAGGGCTAGAATTCAAAATGACCCTGATAAATTGGAGAATTGGTCTGAAATCAGAAGAAATTCAATAAAAATAAGAGCAAAATACTTCTTAGGAAGGAAAAAAAAATCAAATGCTCAACTATAAAATGGGGAATAATTGGCTAGGCAGTAGTACTGCAAAAAAGGATCTGGGCGTTACAGCGGCTCACACATTGACTATGAGCCACAATGTGATGCTGTTACAAAAAAGGCTAATATAACTTTGCAGAGCAGTAACAGAAGTGTCGTATCTGAGATACGGGAGGTAATTGTCCCACTCGACTCTGCCCTGGTGAGGCCTCAGGTGGAGTATTGTGTTGAGTTTTGGGCACCACACTTTATGAAAGATGTGGACAAACAGCAGAGAGTCAAGGAGAGAGCAAAAATGCTCAAAAGTTTAGAAAACCTGACCTACATGGAAAGGTTAACAAAAAAAACTGGACATGTTCAGTCTTGAGAAAAGACTGATGGGGGACCTGATAAGTCTTCAAATATGTTAAGGGGTGGGTGATTGCTCTCCACATCCACTGAAGGTAGGACATGCAGCAATGGGCTTAATCTGCAGCAAGGGAGATTTAGATTAGATATTAGGAAAAACTTTCTAACTATAACGATAGTTAAGTATTGGAATAGGTTAGCAAGGGAGGTTGTTGAATCCCCATCAGTGGAGCTTTTTAAGAACAGGTTAGACAAATACCTGTCAAGTGTGGTCTAGGCATACTTGGTCTTGCCTCAGCATGGGGGGGATAGATTAGATGACTTCTTGAGGTCTCTTCCAGCCCTACATTTCTGTGATTCTGAGAGTATAATGCTAATGAAACAAAATTGCTTTCCTGGACCGTAAAAAGGATGCTTGGTAAAGACACAAATATTAGATTTACTGTTGTTGAATCCATACCAAATTCTTATGAAAACAGTGGGAGGGAATGTATATGGAGTTCAGAGTTACAAGCTTCAACTCCAAAGAAATCTTGGTCACAATGTTAACTAATACCTACAATTCAGCTTACTGAAAGTCCACAGCTTTTAGTTTTGCTAAATCAAAAATATGTAGAGCATCCATTTTTTAAACCCAAATCATATTATTAGCTGCCCCTACTATAATTAAGGTTGCAATTTTAATCCCATGCTCATCTTTCTGAAGAATTCACCTTTTGTGCTGACATTGGATTGCTCATGCCCACCAATTACTTTGGTCGTTGACTAGCTTAGTTGACCTGTTTTTCAGCATTTTCTGCATTATAAGGTGGTAGAGGCAGGATAATACTTTCCCAGCTGCGACAGCCATTTTTTAAAAAGATTGAGACTTGGTATGTAAATACTCAAGTAGTGGTACATTTTTCTAAGTTTGGAAACCTAGTTTTAAAATAAGTTATAGACACTTCAGTGCAAAACACAAGTAATAATTTAAGCTGCATGCTTAGGCCCTTATCCCGCCAACTGATCCATGCAGGCAGACTCTTGTTAATTTCAGTGGGACTCCATGTGAATGCAAAGATGTGCCCTCTTGGATCTGATGGCAGAACTGTGGCCTTAAAGGTACATGTACTGGGCATATGTGCACAGCTAGATAAGGGCCTGATCAGCTCCCAGCATTAAGGTCTATTAAGTTCAGTGCGAGTTTGATCAGTCCTGAAATGTAGTGTCAAAGTTCATTTACCCAGTAAAGGTATCAAGAATCAGAGGGGTAGCCGTGTTAGTCTGGATCTGTAAAAAGCAACAGAGAGTCCTGTGGCACCTTTAAGACTAACAGACGTATTGGAGCATCAGCTTTCGTGGGTGAATGCCCACTTCGTCAGACGCATACCAGTAAAGGTAGTTAGCGAAGTACATCTCTTTCCCAACCTGTTTTCTTTGACAATAAAAGCCAAAACCATTTCCCACTGAAATCAGGACAATTAGATGCAAAAAACCCTTGTGTGATGCAATGATAGGGTTATTCACACAGAGGGGAAAAGATTGTGTAAGGTTAATATGGGGAAGGAGAAGAGAGATCCTTGTTAAGAAAAAATGACAACATAAGACACATGCAACCAACACTTTAAGAAAAAGGTATTTATTATTTACACAACTGCTATAGTTCCTTAAGAACAATATATACCATCTTTATTTGAAAGGGTCAGCCTTCTTTCAAATACAAGAACTGCATAATGCAGGACTGTCAGTAATGCAAAACAGCAGTCACATCACACTTCTATAGTGCAGGCTCAAGCAGCGCAAGTAAATTATACTTTAAAAACAGTATGGCTGAATATTGTAATTGAAACACAGTGTTTGCACTTTGACAAGATTAACTAGAACAGAACAAGGGTTTTGTTCATGCTTTAGTAGGAATGTGACTCTCTCATTTGAAGTTTACACCCTTTATCTGGTTAGGAGAATTTTTCTTCAGGCAGACTGCTTTTCACTTAATCAAACAAGGTTGGATTTCTCTCCCTCTGTAATTTTCTGTCTTTTGTATTCCAGTAATCCACTGCTTTATAATATACACTAGTGTGCAAATTTATATTTGCCTTAGAGGTGGTGCTTTCCAATCTTGAACTGTCTTGCACAAAGAAAACACTGACATACTAATATATACCAAACTCAGACAGCTTGTATTTTATAGTCTTAAATAGTGGAATGGGAGAGGGAGACTGTTTCTAAGACAGAGGGGAAAGAGGACTGATAGAATTCAGAGAATACCAAGACTAGCTCCTTACTCGACCTTTTTGGTCTAAAAAATTTTTTTTTTCCAGTTTCAGAATGGTGTTGCTCTTTAATGGTTATGGTGGTATTATGGCAGCAATGAAAGAGAAAGTATTTTAAATAACACCGGAAATGAATGCAAGAAAAAGCAACTGGCTTATTTCTCTCTCTTTGAGCTTATTGCTGTGATCTTAAAAAAAAAAAAATTAGAACAAACCAACTGGAAGACCAAGTATAAGCAGTCATTCTGGTGTCTGATTCAGTGTCCAGCACTATTGTGTTCTAGCAGAAAAGCAAGGAAAGGTCCAACGATCTCAAATTGTGTTTTCTTCAGTTCAGTGCCACAAGAGTTTATTAAAGCTATTGTCCTTGCTTCTTTGAAAGGTACCTGAAAGAAACAAAACAAATTATTTTTAACCAAAATAAAATGGGGGGGGGGAGGAGGGAATAATGTTAGTACACAAGCTCTTTTATAACAGACTGTATGACACTGCTTAAGAACCAGTATGCTTTTGAATGACTTATTACAAATGGAATGATTCAAGACACATGATCATTAATGCACTGGGTGATGGAAAGGTGGTGGTTAGAGGCAGCTTTCAAGATTTCACCATCATTCCCCTCTGTGAAAAGTAGATTTTCTACAATCCAACACAGACGTGGTTACTATTTTTGAAAGTAACAACTAACTAAATATACAAACACGTTTAACTCAAGTTTAAATTAATCTGGAATTACCTGAATAGCTATATTTAAATTCTTTTGGTCTAAAAATTCTGCTGTTAGGAGTCTGACAAATTCTGAAGGCTGAAGGAAGATGCCTTTAAAGATTAAAGTTTTGATGACCATTCATTAAAGAATAAGGCCATTCAATTACTCCACTTTTAGGGTTCTCCTCTTACTACAGTTGGGAGATGTCAAGCACCGTGGTAACATCACAGCTTTTCTAATCTCTATTAAAAACACCCTGTAACTGGCCTTCACAGCAGAGAGTTCCAAAGGGTTAATTTAAAATAAACTTGGCATTTGGCCTTCCATTCTAAGTAGTATACAGCACTAGTAAATTAAGATTTACAACAAATTTCCAGACCTGTTTTTATTGAGACAAGCAAACATTTTCACAATAACATGTTGCATACACATTTATTTATTGCCTGGTATTGCAAGCTCCTCTCAAAGCTCAGGGCACTTGTATAAACATTATGAGGAAGTCTTTCAAAAGCACAAATGAGAGTTAGATGCCCAACTTCCCAATGACTTTCAGTGGGAGTTAGGCACTTACCTGCCTTTTAAAATCTCCCCCCAAAGGCTATATAGCCTTAATAAAATACTTTACTGCCCAAACCTGGTGCACAACATAACCCCTCTGCATAGCATAAACCCTCATTAATTAGGAACCTCATTATATACAGATCCACATTCAACCACCTCCAACCCTTGTAATATGCCCTGAAGGTTAACAAAGTTAGACTGTCAGACTAGGGGTGGGAAGAGAAGGACTTCCAGGCCCCAGGACCTTTGATGGAGAACGCCCTAACCACAGCTCCCCATCCCACGCTATAGAGCAGTTAGGTTGAACACTTCCACTGACCACAACTGCTGTAGTATCACATGGAACGAGAGGCGCTCACCCAAACTGTCGGGTCCCAAACCATTTAGTGTGTTAGGTCATCAATCAAAGTCTTAAGTTCCAACCGAAAACTAGAGACCCATCCCATCTCAAGTTGAAGTGTGTGTAGCAGTGCAGTCTTTCCTTCCAGGTAATTTTGAAGGATGATATAGTATTTAGGGATGGAGCGAGGGAGAAAACTTGACATAGTCCTTACCTTTCCCAGTGTTTGTGATTCAGTTCCAAAAAGTCATCTAATTTTGCTATTTCTTTGAGGTACTGAGTAAGCTTTAAAAGCTCCTTGTCTTTATCCCGATTTAAATGTGCTTTCATAAAGGGTCTTATCTATTGAGAGACAGAAGTATAAGCATTTGCCTAACACAACACTTGCAATTCTCTCACATTTGGTTATTTGTGAATTAGGTATAGATTTATTATTTGTGAAGTATGTATACAGGTCTGTCTCATCTTACGCTGGGGTTACGTTCCGCAGTCAGCGCCTAAAGCGAAAATCGCGTATAGCCAAAATTACATTGAGTGTAATGGCGAGCGGAATCGCCCGCACTACAGAATCAGTATTTAAATTATTTTTCTCTTTTTGTTTTTGCCGACTGCGTAAAGCTGAAATTGCGCATGTTAAATGCGCCTAAGATGCGACAGACCTGTACTGTTCAGAGTAAGTTAGGCGTCCCTGCCACTCACTCACTTAAAGAGAAATCCCAGAAAAGGCTACACATAATCTGTATACAAACTATACCAACCAAGTCTTTTCCAGTATGATACAGAACAGGGTACTTTATAGGCTTTTAGTTCTTGAGAGATCTCATCCTTCGTGAAAATGCCCACCTGCTTAAGCCAACTAGAAAAGAAATTTCTTGTTGTCTGTTTTCAAACAGGAGCAAAGAAGGGTACTCTTCATACTTACTTTCCTGCTAGTTAGTCCAGAAATGCCTACAATCTGAAGCTCAGTTCACTAAAGTCTTAAGTTATGTGGTATGCATACTGCATTTGGAATCTGGAAGCCTGGATGGCCGTAACTGAGACATTAAATTATCATTTCCACAAGTTTCTGTACAAACCATTCTACCTCAGAGATAAGAGATTTCCTAACTATCCATAACAGAACACTACTGGTACTGCTCTGTTCTCAGTCTGTCCCTGTTGCCATCTCACCACAGAGATTACAAAATTATAGCAAGAACTTAAGGTATTTTCCAGTCCCAGATCAATCTGCTGCTATGCTAGCTTGAACATGCCTATAACTAACTCAGAATCAAATAACCCGTAAAAGGGACACAGTCAAATACAAGTTACTGAAGCTTCAGGTATTGCATCTGCCCCAAATTCCCCTGCTAGTTTGAGGCATTACAATTACGTTTCCTTATCATTTCTCTCCCCTATGATTCTGTGAAAGACACCTCCACACCACCAAAAAAAGGGGGAGGAACAAAGTAAAAATGACTGTACACAAAGTGCCATTAAATGCACAAAATAAAACTGAAAAGGAAGTTTTGTGTAACCCTTTGTCACAGTAATCTCTGGTGTTGCTTGTAACAATAGAGGGTTCAAAAAACGTAAATGATTTTGAGTTGACTGTGACCTTTTAAAGGAGCTGTGAAACTCATTCCATATCTCGCTATCCACTTGTATCATAAGCTTTTGGACAATCAGTGAAGCCCAAGTGGAGTGGCTGATTAAATTCTTTTGCCTTAGGTTGAAAATCTGATCTTGAATCCCTCTCCTCCAACATCCTTCCTCAACAACCACTTCCAATTTGTCTTGCCGTCAATATAATCTGGGCAGTAACACATTTGTGCTGTACCCCCGTTAACAAGTAATGATACTGTTCTGTCAGTCTCGCACTTCATCACGTCTCCCTCTAGTCAAACTGAACGTTCAATTCAACGTTCTAGTCAGTAAATCAACATCAATGAGGAGACGTCTGGAAACAGAAGTTAGTTGGCAATTTTGTTCTGTATGGATTTCATAGGAGCAGGACCTTTTTTATATTGGCATACTACTGAAAGTACAGTAACAAGATATTTAATGGAGTTATTTTCTGACCATTAAGCACACTTCTGAGATTGCCATTTATCCTATGTTTGTACAGCACTGAGCACAGTGGGGCCTAATCTGATTGTGGTCTTTAGGCACTACTACAATGTAAATGTATAATACATATACACAAATGATATAACAATTTTAGTCTTCCTACTTCATTTCAGTAGTCTAAATGTTTCTACTTTAACAGTGAATCAAAATACCAAATTCAGTACATCTCTCCTAGTACTAAAAAGCAACTATCTAGTCCAAAGAGTTGTTCTTTGTTTTTAAACTATCAAATATACATTGTGTTTTGCTGATCAACATCTCACAGTAGTTTAAAAACAGCAAAGAAATACAGAAAGCAGCTATAAGAAGTCAGTTATTTACTTTCATTTGTTGCTGCTTTGCTAATAATTTCATTGAAAGTTACCTTTAGTCCATTTTGTGGGTTCATTAGAAAGTTTCGTCCAATATCATCAAACATGATAGTATTTTTCTTGTTGTAAAACTCTGAAAATTTGCCCCATATAACACCAAGAGGTTTCACCTGCAAATATAAGTGTGTAAGAGTTACCTGAGGTAAAACACGTGATGTAAAGATTACAAGAGGAGATGTGGAAATCATACCATCAGCATTGCAACTTTACTGTACTCTTCACTTCTATACTTTTGCTGAAGAATTAGCAGGTGCGTGCAGTCTATTGTCTTCAATATAGTACTTAAAATTTACTCATTGAATGTATATTGGTAATTTCAGTAGATTCAATATAGCCACCACTAAAAAAAGAAGTAGTCTTGTGACACAAATGAATGTTCTCCCAATAGCCCTGTTTATTATTTTGTTTGACAGCCATATTGTCCATTATAACCAAAGAACCACTGTAAATTTGAAATGCTACAGCGAGATTGTCCTTCCCAGTCCCCCTTCCTGAACTTCAGTTGGTTTTTAGGGTTTTCTTATGTGCAAGTCCCAACACAAACTTAAATCAAAAATATATAAGGGGGTTCCGATCACTAGCTTTTTTAAAAGAAAATTTTACTGTTTAAAAGGAGGAAAACCATTAATCTAGGAAATACAAATGATTCTTACATCTATTAGTCCTCTCCTTGGAGTGTGCACCGTTATCATGGCAGCACTGTCCAACATGAAGGTTATCTTGTAGTTTGCATTTGTACTCACTCCCAGCTCCTGGGTAACAGAGATTAATAATTGAAATTCCAGACAGACAGTTTTACTGCTATAAGTTAACAACTTTGATTGTAATACATTATATTTGTGAAGGGGTTGAGGATGAACAGAGACATGCTAAAAATAGATGTCTGCTCTCCTATCCAACGAGAATAAAGTAAAGAATTCTACTAACAGAAAAAACGGGTGAGAGTGTAGTTTTGCAATTCCTAGGGTCAAACTTAATAAATAATTTACATCAGTATAAAATCAAAGTGAGTTCAGTGAAGAAGCAAGATACAGAGAGCTTCTGACCCACCTCAGTATCATCCCTGTATCCACAACAAGCAAGAAGAGAAGAGGGGGCAACAGCCTCCAAAATTTCTAAATGATGTAGACCCCTGCTCAGTCTCTAAAGCTAAGTGTGTAACAAATAGCGTGTGTTTTCCATTCTTCTATTTGCTCCTGTTCCACATTATAGCCAGGCCCAAAGACCAAGCAAAAATGATCGCAGTCAACATGTGGGACAATAGACGGATAAGTGCCTAATGAAAGAATCAGCCTTGCAACAGATGTGGCTCACCTTTTATAAACCTGGCCACTCCTGAAACAATGGGAGCACAGACAACTTAGATTGTTTATAGAAAATAATCTTTGAGTAAATGACACTGCATCATTTCTATTTCAAATCCCTTCTTAAAACTATCATGTAACACTAAACTTTGCTATAATGTGTAAGTTTTATATATTACTCTGTTGCACATACCAGAATTAAAATTCAGAGCCATGCACCAAGTAAGCACAAACCATCCACTGCAACAGCTTTCCTTCAGACATCTAGCCAGACCTGAATGCCTTGCTGTTATGTACAAAGTGAATCTTCTTACAAATGAAGAGTGCTCTCTACATAGATCAGGGTCAGTGTTATACCAAAGCAAAATGCTAAACAGCATCTGAATTCCATTTATATGTGCGTGGTAAGAATAAAATTAAACAGAGTTATTCTGCCTCACTTTTGTTGCTGCAGACGTTACCTCTGAGAACTATAACAAGGTGTGGTGACCCTTTAAAGGACAGCTCCAGAACTTTTTTCTGTTTCAGCCCTTCAAGGCCAGGTACTTTGGGGGTTGTTGTTCCCAAATGGAGGATGCAAACTGTAGGCTAGAAGCAACAGAAGCTTGAAGCTATGGAAGGGGCCAACAATACAAGAGATGTCTTCTGCCCAGTTTGGAGAGAGAAGCAGCAAGCTGCTACTGGTGGGAATCAAGTGACCAAGACTGGACCACAGTGGGGCTCCCAGTAGAGAAGGAAACCAGGAAGGCCAGAGTGTGACGCAGACACAGCGGAGTTTGGAGCAAATGGCTGCTTTGCTACCCAGGACTACCTGCAGCCCATGGTAGAGTGAGATCTCACAGGCTCCCCTGGAGCGCTGAGGTGCCATCTAGAGGTAGCCTAGTTATATCCCTGCAATCAAGGTGAGATTGTTGCATGTATCTAGGGCAGGGGTCGGCAACCTTTCAGAAGTGGGGGGCCGAGTCTTCATTTATTCACTCTAATGTAAGGTTTCGCGTGCCTGTCATACATTCTAACGTTTTTAGAAGGTCTCTTTCTATAACTCTATAATATATAACTAAACTATTGTTGTATGTAAAGTAAATAAGGTTTTTAAAATGTTTAAGAAGCTTCATTTAAAATTAAATTAAAATGCAGAGCCCCCCGGACCGGTGGCCAGGACCCGGGCAATGCGAGTGCCACTGAAAATCAGCTCGCGTGCCGCCTTCAGCACACGTGCCATAGGTTGCCTACCCCTGATCTAGGGAATGGGCTGTGGCCAAAGGAAGGTAAATGATTCGTTTTCTAGATATGTTATTTCATTGGACTTTCCTTTACCTATGACAGGACTATTTTTTTTAATCCAGAGTGCTAACCAGAGAGGGGAAACTGAGGCAGCAGCTGCACCTCACATATGAGTGGTAAGCAACCCTTTTACAAAGATACTTAATCATATACCCACATTGGTTTGAAACCAAAGCTTTCATAGCTTTGACTGAAGTTCTCCATCACTGATCTCTACCTAAGGCTGATTTATAGAAAGACCATGACTATTCTGAGCATAAGCAAAGTGGAAAATATACTTTTCCCAATTAAAAACACTGAAAAAATGGCAGCCACAAAGCCAAAACAGCAGAAGTACAAAAGGCATAATTTTGGAATTGAAACTGGTTTTGATTTGAATGAGTTTTGAAAATTACAAACCAAGCATGCAGCAATTTTTACTAAACTCACTAAGTGGATAGCTAAAGCTAGCGGCAAATATGTTCACGGCTAAGTCAGCTGTGCAGTCACTAGCTAATTGCCTGTTGTGCTTAAATCAGTAAAGAACTGGATCCGAAAGGGCTCCTATGGACTTTGTAAGAGGCACAGGAGAGAGCAGAGCTCCATCGTTGGGGAAGGTGCAAGGAAAAAATGAGAGAGGCTTTCCTCCTGCAGATCTCTAGGATGCTATATGTGTATCTATGGACACTTTTAAAAAACTGCATTACATTTATGAAATAGTATGTGATATTATAATTACAGATTATATATACAAATGACAGGGCAAAATCTGCATGACCAATCTAATCTCTAGCACCTCCTGTTTTATATTTTAGCTATGCAAATTTAACACTTACTGCAGTGAAACTTTATATGGAATGCTAAAATTAGGATTCTTCTCAGTTTTGTGATGGAGACAGTTTTAAAAACACTATGAACTTTTAGAAAACCCAAACAGCTTTTGATCTCCCTGCCCACACTCCCTAACTGCTAGTATTGCTATATAAGCTGCTGAACACAGTCTGATTAAAGGTTACGAACTCATATCTACCAAATACTGACAGCATAATAGAAACAAAAGATATTTCCAAACATAACTTACTTTCATTTTAGCTTCAATCCACTTCATATTAGTAGCAGCTAGAACGAGGGGAAGAGGGAAAAGAACACTTTATCAAGATGAACCAGTGAAAGGTAAAGTTTCAGTTCTCTTAAGCTATCAGATTTGCCTGCTTGGTACAAGTTAAACTATCATTACGTTTTCTCTCCATCACTGTCCTAAAGTTTGTTTCCTATGTAAAATATTTAGTTGAAACTAATTCCTTTTAGATTGAAAAATGTAACAGACTAGATCGAATACTGCATACGCTTTAAAAGGCAGACTATTCAAACTAAATTAACCCTTTTGCGCTAACATGATTAAAGCTAGATAAAAAAAAATTAGACTGTAGCTCAGCTAGAGACAAGCCTCAACCTGCTAGAAGACAGGAAACCAACTGGTGCGTTCAGGCAGATTAGTGACCGCCCCGTAATAATGGTGACAGAGTTTTGCTTGTTTCCTGCCCCACTCTGCTGATGGATACTCTATCTATTGTCTGGTTTGGGATATATGCACATCACCAAGCAGCGTATGGACGTTTAACATACAGCTTAATCCCTTCAATTACTTCTTAATCTGTACAAATTAATATTCAATATAATTTTATACCCTGTTCATTTCTTCACCACATTAACTTATTTGCATGGGCAGTATACTGTGCTTAGCTACATGAGATCTACCATCTTTCTAAAAATAGATCTAATCACTACTGAGCATGAACCGACTACTCACTCAGGGATTAAATATGATACAGCCAAAATTAAGGTATTGCATCAGCTTTTACAATAAACAGCAAAAAGCTGCAAGTATATTTAACATCTCTACTGCAGCATCCTACATGCCAAACAATTTACAAGATTTTCATTTGGTAAAGAAAATAACTTACACCAAATTACAATATCATAATCTTCATATGCCGATGTCAGGAATTCATGAAGGTATGGCCTCATTAACTCTACCCCAGTTTCTGCACATGACCTATGGTCTGAGAGGAAAACAAACGATTCATTATTAGTTTAGCATATTTTTTGTTAAATCTGATTCCTGTATGGGCCCCCATCAATGAAGCACCCAACACTTCAAAAACAATGAATATATTCTCCTAAACCCTATTATACAGGGAAGTTGTATCCCCACACTGGGAACTAAAGCAGAGACACTCTAGCTTGCCCAAGTCTGTGGCAGAGCCAAAAATTTAACATATGGTTAACTGCACTCTGTCTGGGGGAACCCAAGACCATTTTTCCTCCCTTATTTCAAAAGGCAATATTTGTGATCATGTATGTGCCTTATTTATTCTTACTGTCAAACACATAAGCATAAGTCTGCCTTCATTAGAAAATGGCTTCCTGTGAAACTCTCCTTATTAATACAGCACCTTCAACTCATGCTCGTACTAATGACTTGAATCTGATCCCAGATTACGAACATATCACACACGTGCGCACACACAATTTTTAGGGGGTTGAGGGTAAGGAGAGAGAAAGATAATTGGTAAGGTTTAGAGTCAAACTCCATAATGTCCCCATATCCCAGTACAGTCTGAAGTCATATGAAAATGCTGATCTCTCAGAGAAACCAATTTGGTGGTTTTCATATGCAATGTATTATGGATGGGTGTTTCAAAACTCCATGAGAATCAACACTGAACTAATCTCCTCTTCCCAAAAAGAGAAATCTTATCACCTACAGGTTGACTTTATCATATTTAAAATAAGTGTTTTTCCCTTCACTGCCACCTCGATGCCTGGGACAGCATACGAAAGGAAAATTATTAGGATGAAAGTATAAACTTAAAAAAACCAACCACCTTTCTTTCTGCATCCCTATGTAGCAAGTTTATGTATTGCAGCCTTAAGTCAACCGTATTCAATGTTGAAAAAGCACAATTTTAAAAATAGTAGCAATGCAAGACAAAAAAACCAAAAAGAGTATAAGGCAGAAGTATAGTGGTACAAGCGGAAGTTATTAAATGTGACTTGTAAGGGGAAAAATACCTATCAAAGGCTAACAGTCATTAGTGAACAGACTAATTCATTTAAAAAAAAAAAAAAAGTTCTATAACTTACCAAACAGTGTGTAATCAACATCTAGTACCAACAGCTTTTTCCCTTCCCTAGGAGGATTCAGGATTTCCACTTTGTACTCTTTGACTCTCCGGGAAATTTTTAGTAGGTTTTCTTCCCTAATACAACAGTACAAACAGTTATAGTTAACACGTGAGGACTGAACATTCAGGAACACTGCAATCTTTTCTTAAAATGGCTATAACACACCTATTTTCTACTTCAACAACTTCTTCTTCAATATCAAAGTCATTGACTACGTCATCATTGTCAGGGGGTGGTCCAAGGACATCCTCCTAGAGGGATGAAAAAAATACAGCAGCATTAAAATAAACACACTGGATCTCAGGATTTTGTTACAACACATTACAGGAAAAAGATAAAACTGCTTAATCTATATGCTTTTCATTTTAACAGTGGCACAATTAGTGAAACTTTTGAGAGACACTAGAAGCACATAACAGAGCTTATACTTAAGACTGATCACTACAGCAATTATAACATGCAAATCTATGACAGTTCTACAGGCAAGTTCATTTTACATACAAGGCAGGAGCAGCAAAGTTGGTATGGTGCCATTATTCTTACACTAACTTGTCTCTGGAACACTAGAATTTCAGTCATAATTAGGAAACATGACAAAGTGCAGTTTATAATTTTATAGAAGCAAATGGGCAAAAAGAAAATGTTTACCAAACTCTCTTCACGAGTTCCCATCATCATGATTTTAGTATTTGGTTTCAGTTTGAGAGCTCCGAGCTTAACATCATTGTCTGCAGGTTTGCCTACAATACAAGCAGATCATTGTTTTTGCACTGAAGTTGAGGGGTTTCATTTGGTCTAAGATGACAGACCCATACTAAATACCATGCCATTGGAGCCTCAATTTCCCTACGTCACTAACATGTCCAAGCATAGACTATTATGAACCTGTATTAATACACAGAGTAATGCCAAACTGAAATAAAAAATTACTTCTATTACAACAGCGCTTTGAATCTCCAATCAAGACAGGGGCTAGACTCAGGTACTATACATAAAATCCCTGTCGTACTTGCAGTTTACTTTTTTTTTTTTAAACTTTAATTTGCAGAAATTTCACATCAGTAATTTAAAAACAGGCACGATGTACCAATGCTAAGCAACATCCAGTGATGTGTGACATCCCTGCGAACACACCCATCCAAAATCCATAGCCATTAGCGTGGGGAGGAGAGAGCTCCACTGGTGTATACAGCTTGGACACATAAAAGCAGGTTCTTCCTCTGATGAGTTAGGCAGCTCCACCAATAACTAATGGGAAGAATTACCTTTCATTTTAAGTCCAAGCAGCTTTTGGCGCTCTGGTAGCACTCCTGTAAGGCCTTTGAGAGATTGTTTAAGATCTAATACTGTATCATCTTCTGATAATGAGGTTATAGAATATTCCTGTCCACCCCATTTTATTATAATAGAGAGAGACATCCTTGAAGCATATGTTCAGTATTACTGCCAGCAATATCTGCAAGAAGGGAAGGGAAAAAGAGATGGTCATATTAAAAATAAATACAGAACTGAGAACAGCATTTAATTGGAAGGCAAGTAGATTTATACTATATGCTTACAATATTTTAAAGGCTGCAGTATTACTTAGGTTGTTTGTTTAAAGTTGTTCATTTTGTATGAACTGCAGCAGTTATGACCAAGTTTTAAAACTGAGGGATAAAGTGCAGAGCTAAAACTGGGGCTTGTAGTTACATTTGTATTGAATTTAGCAGTATTATATTCATTAGTGTGCTCCATCAATGCTAATTCAATGCACATCCAGCCTAGTCTATGCTAGTAGCACCCAACTATAGTAAAGCAGCATCACAATCATAGTCACTGCAAATCTCAACTGCACTAAGGAACTATTAAGCAATGAGACTGTCAAGAGTGTGAGCTCTACACGTGTAATTATGGAAGAACAACTACATATACAAATATTTCTAGTCTTGACAGTTAAATGTAAGCATTAGCCTTCCCTACTCATTTACACCATTACAGATGTGTAATACCTGCAATGCAACCCACTCAAGGGCATATTTTATTGTGCCATTATCAAAGTAGGTGTGTGAAAACAAAGCCAAAACACTTGCCCAGACAATGCAATTACATCATAACCTTAGAGTTCACTCAAAACAACCCTATCTTTGATTTACTTAGGATCATTCATACCAACTGTATCCAAAACAGTTTACAGTTAAGTATCAGAGGGGTAGCCGTGTTAGTCTGGATCTGTAAAAGCAGCAAAGAATCCTGTGGCACCTTATACACTAACAGACGTTTTGCAGCACGAGCTTTCGTGGGTGGATGCATCCGAAGAAGTGGGTATTCACCCACGAAAGCTCATGCTGCAAAACGTCTGTTAGTCTATAAGGTGCCACAGGATTCTTTGCTGAGTTTACAGTTAAGTCACACACAGTAACAGACACAAATAGCAGAGGGAGAGAGAGATTTAGTAGTATAGAGAAGGGAGGAAAACATGTTTTCTGTTGAGGTTTGAAAATGGGTGGAGAATCAGTGAGGTACAAGGTCAAAGGAGGCTGTTCCAGATTAGCAGGAGGGGAAGAGGAGATGACTTGCCACCCCTCTCCCCCCAGACAGACAGCGCTGTCCAAATCCAAAGGCCCTTATCTAGAAAGTGAGTGTGTGAGAAAGCACCTCACTGTCAGGAACACTCAGCTCTGCTAGTGGATGCAAACAGATTAACCAGCTTGTTCACCATCACGAGGAATGTTTCCAGGTAGAGATTCAGATGCTATGGTGGAGGTAAAGCTCTCTGCATCTTGCACAGCTGCAAAAGTTGTGTTGGCCAAACTCAGACTCACTTCCAGCGCTCCATAGTCTCCCTTTCACTTCACCTATCCTGGGTCTTCTGTCTACTAGGGCTCGGAGGAGTCACAGCTTAGACCATTATTCAGAAATGGAGGACAAGACACGAGGTCCTACCGAGCTAGTAGGGGCCAGTGGGCTGCTTATAACTGGGCTCCTACAACCAAGTCTCGTGACCGCTCTCGTTTTTTCTGAATGCAACAGGCACATGCCTAAGCACCCGCACCCCACGGGCCGAGGGGAGTTTCACTGAGAGACCAGCCCCCCGCGCCCCCTCCTCCCCGCGGTACCTGGCGGGTCTTGGAGGCCTTGGCACGAACCGTTCACGTGCACAGCGGCCAACGCGCCCCTGGGGGCCTCGCCACAGATCGCGATGCCACCCCCCATCTCCCGCCCTCCCCTCCCCCAGCGTGCCCTCCCCCCGCCAGCCCCCCGCGGCCACTGACACCCCGCTGCCCATAGGGCCGGCCAGGGCGATGGCTGGTGCCTGCATGCGGGGGGTGGGGAGGGGGCAGCTGTGGCACCCACCCGAGCAGCTCAGCCCAGGCACGGCGCTGCCCCCAGGAGCCGCCCCGCCCCACCCGTCTAGCACGGCCCGTGAGGAAGGCGCGGTCCCCGCTGCATCCCCACGGAGCGGGTGGGGGGATCCCAGCCCCGCCTGCGGGCGGCCGCACGGGGCCCTTCGCCCCCCTCACTCACCCTGGGTAACGGAACCGGCACTTTCCCGGTACCAGCCACGCCGGAAGCGGAACTTGCAGTCTCCCCGCGACCCGGAAGTAGTAGTGGAGAAGGACCCGGATGTGGCGGGACCGGAGTCAGGACTGGGCGATCGGCTTCCCGCCGCCGAGCGCGCGCAGCTCGCCAGTAACCCGGATGTGCGTGGCCCCGCCTGGGCAATGGGCCTGGGCACAGTGCGCGTGCGCCCTCGAGTCTCGACGGGACGGCGGCGTAGCCCGGGAGAGAGACAAGGAGCGGGGGGGCGGCGTGTGGCGGGGAGCTGCAGCGCTGAAGGGGACCCAGGGTGGCTGGGCCTTTGGGATGAGCCCCCCGGGGGGGCTCTGAAGCGGGAGGGCGGGCAGCCTAGGCCCCGGGGGGGCGGCGGCTCTGAAGGGGGAGGGAAGCCTAGGCCCCCGGGGAGTGGCTCTGAAGGGGGAGGGGGCGGCGGCGGCTCTGAAGGGGGAGGGAAGCCTAGGCCCCCGGGGAGGGGGGCCGAGGCCTAGGCCCCCGGGGAGGGGGGGGGGGCGGCTCTGAAGGGGGGGGGNGGGGCTCTGAAGGGGGAGGGCGGCCTAGGCCCCCGGAGAGGGGGGGCTCTGAAGGGGGAGGGAGGCCTAGGCCCCTGGGGAGAGGGGGGGGGGGAATCTGTAGGGGACATGGTGGTGGAGTGGGGGGTTGTCTCGGCCTCAGGAATGGTTTTGTTGACTAGAAGTTCTATGTGCGTCCAGGGGCTGCATGTACCTGGGCTGTTTGGCATGGCTGGTGGGCAAGAGGAGGCTGCATGCATGTTGGCTGGGGCTCATGCCTGTGAAGGGGGTGTCTCGGCCTCAAGGGCTGGGACTGTGAAGTGGGGGTAGAGGGTGTCTAGGCTCCAGGGATGCTGTGTGTGTGTTGGGGGCTGTATCTACTTGGGGTAGCAGCCATGGCTGTTGGGGAAGGGGAAGTTCCATATTTGTTGGCTGGGAGTTGTGGCAGAGAAGGGTAGCAGGTAGCTTAACAACTGGCTAGTCATTAACTCAACATTTCAGGCTGGCAGAAGCAGGCTGTCATTTGTACCATTATATGAGGTACTTGGAAAAACCCACATGCCTTAATAAATTCACTCTAAATTTGTAGCAAACAGTATTCTGTATTTGAAGGCCCATTTACTAGATGCCCTACCCTGTTCCAATGTGTTTCAGCTTTCATAGAATTGGAAAGATAATTGTGTCAGCTGCAGGCAGTAAACATGGCCTGGAATTAAATTATTTTACCTGCCTATCTTGTCATGGGTATTTCTAGATTCTTATCTGTAGTTAGCCAAGTTCATTAGGTATAGTGTAGGGCAGGCTCTGTGAGACAAGCAGATCAGGCACTTATATGGCTAACAAGAACATCCAGAGTTCCATCAGAGGTGTAGAAAAGAGATTAAACCCTCAGGGCATAAATTGGCAGTGTTTAGGAAGAAACTTTCTATCTAAGAAGGTTGTTCCATAATTACCTGTTGTACAGTTTATTATAACTTCCTCTGAGGCAACTGGTGAGACCAGATACTGGATTGGATCAATTGCTGGTCTGATCCAATGTGATCATTTCTGTGTTCTTATGACTGGGGCAACCAAAGTTTGGTGAAACATCAGTGTATGAACAGTTGTGAAACCAGGAGTGACAAACACTTTCCAGCTTCCTTAGGGAGACAAAATCCCTACCTGCCCTCAGAAATTCCAATGTAATGGGGGGCTAGTTCTGGGAAAGATAGAGGCGGTAGCTGGAGAGCAAAAACACCTAGTCCTCCTAAAGGAATCCCAGGACAAATACCTGAACTTGTCTAAACCAATATGCACAAACACATAGTTAAATTGCTCATTTATTGGGGTTTACAGAATTCTGCCTTCACTCTACTGTTTCCTACATTAATCCCCTCCTTTTTCTCCACGTTTTCTCCAATTTCACATCCTCTCTGCTGTCCTTCCACTCACTTCTTCTCCAGAATCTGCTTTGCACTAGGGAATGTTTGAAAAATTTTCCACCACTGCTAACTCCAGTTTATTGTAGACAGCATTTTGGATTCCACTTGAGTTTTCAGCATGTCATCTAACCCTGCTGGGATCATGTCTAAGGCCTTGACTACACTCAAAGTGCACTGATTTAACTAAACTGTTGTCTAAATCAATTCAGTAGAACACTATTGTATGGACACTCATAAATCAGTTTTAAGAGTAGCTAATATAAATTTAACTTAATTCAGTATGTTATCAGATTAAGCTACATTTTAAATGGTATTGACATGAGAGGGTTGTACCAAGTTAACTAAATAGATTTAAAAACTGATTTAACTAAATTGGTGCACTTGCTGTGTGCTCCCAACACTGCTAGCACCAGTTCATTTGGTTGGGCCCCAGTTAAGCTACATGCCTACAGTGGCTCTTGCTTCAGCTCACTGCATGAGAGCCATTTAACACAGCATTACAGCCACCTTATAGGAGTACATTTCCACCATGTGAGGCTCTGTTGCTGGCTACAGAAGTTCTTCAACCACACGAGCATATAAGTCTGAGGGCAGATCTACACTTAGAAAAGCTGCAGCAACCCAGCTGTAGCACGTTAGTAAAGACACTACCACACTAACAGGAAATCTTCTCCCATCGGCGTAGTTAATGCGCCTCCGTGAGAGGCGGTAGCTTTGTCCACAGGAGAAGCTCTCCTGTCGACACAGCGCTGTCTGTGTTGGAGGCTAGATTTTTCATACCCCTGAGTGACATAGTCATACCAGTGTAAGTTTGTAGTGTAGACCTGGCCATACACCTAAAAGTTAGGACAACCTAGCTACGTCACTCATGGGTGTAAGAAATTCACACCCCTAAGAGACATTAGTTAAGCTGACCTAAGCCCTGTTGTAGACGCTGCTTCCAGCAACCTAGCTACTGTGAGGGATTGGATTTGCAACAACAGAAAAAACCCTTCTGTAGCTGTAGCAAGTGTCTGCTACAGTGGCATAGCTACAGTGCTGTGAGCCTGCTGTAGCACAGATAGCGTATACGTACCCTTTGTTAGATGAGTGTTCATTTACTACTCTGTCAATATCTCTGGTTTTGGTAGCCTACTGAAAAGAAGTAATCCATAAATGTAGTTTTAAAAAATAAAGCAGCACATACAATTAGAAGTCACTATTCAGTGTTCACAGAGTGTCAGGGAGATGAATAACAAATTCACATTCTTGTACCACTGCACGTTTATTTATGACAACATAGGAAGTAATTTCTAATTGTGATCATGAGGTTCTGTTTATAGCTAGGAAAGTTTTATCTTTTTGCGGTATATTTTTTTATTAAGGTCTATGAAGAGGGGAAACTAACTTTTTAAAATAGAATCACTTAAATAGCTTGCCTAGTATGACTGACTTAAGAGGAGGTGGTGCTTTCTCTCTGTTGACACTTATTTTCACTCTCAGTGGATCAGATTGTCTTCTCCAGTGAAAAAATATAGAGCTGGCATTTAGGGAGCAGGAAAACTGCCATGTTCCTCTCATTTATGTTTCCCTAAATCATTGTTTGCACTTATGGAACAGATTGTGGGTTTGGTCTGAAGCCCAGTGGATTCTCTGAAATCCATGCAGATTCCAGGGAATCTGTTGGAGGCAGAGGGCCATGCATTGAGAGGTTCTGTGCCTTTACGTAGCTTCCAACTCCTGTTCTCCTGTGCATCTCCTTCTCATCATCATCCCAATAGACCGTTTAAAAGGAGGTTCCTCAGTGCCTAGGGATCTTGACTCAGAAGTTAATACCACCTAAGGCTATTACAACTTCTCAGCTGATTTCCACCAGGCTAGGTGTCTCTCCGCACCAACTCTGCAGAGGCTACCCCTCCCTTCAAGGATCTTCTGAGTAATCCCTGTGGGTGGACATCATTTGAAGGGGGTTTATTTGTTTGTTTGCTGATAGCAGAAGTACTGCAGAGAAAGAAAAATAACCTCTGCACAGAGATGATGTCCTGTAACATAGGGTTTTCTGTTTTATGGAAGTTAGGAAAATAATTGTTCTACAGCAGACAGCCTGATTTCTTACATGTGAGAACTCAAGTAGAAGTTGTACAAAGTCTTAATTTGATACTCTTGGGTCTCATTAAATAAACTATATGTGATGGAAGAGTTTACAAAAATTCATAATTTTAAGAGATACTGAGAGGCAGAAAATATGAGCTTTCTCCCCAAAATGGCAGCTACACCTTTAAAATGTATCTCAGATACAACAAACTATGCATCTCAGACAAGAAGACATTTTCCTTGAAATCATATTTTCCTTTTATGACATGCAATTGTCCTCTGTTGATGTGTCCCCTTAATTGCTGTGTACAACTCTGGAAGCTTAACTTAACAAAGTCATATTTTGAGATAAAACTTTCTGCTACATAGGAACACTACCCTCCCCCATACTCCTACAAAGCTGGTTCCCATTTCCTCTCTCTTTAAAGATGTTGAGTCGGAAAATGATGCCACGTAGTTTGGTAGTTTCCCTATCTCTGAAATCTTTGATAGTTCTTACAAGTTTAACAGAAAAATAATGAAGTGACAAAGTAAGTAAGCAGCAAAGCAGCAAAGAATAAAAAGCAAAGTAAGTAAGCTTTCTCATTTGGTCTGGGGAATGAAGATGAAGAAAAGAGGTCATTTTAGTCCTCAATGTTTATATAGCATACTTTGTTCCTGGGATATGATGCACAAATTATTGTTATAAATTATTATTAGCAGTATTGTGATAATGACTAGAAGCCCCAGCCAGGGAGCAGCACCCCCTTGTGCTAGGCACTATACAAGCATTTAACTAATACTTGCAACACCTCTGTGGTGTAGATAGTTTCGTAGCTGGGGAAACTGAGGCACACAGACCCAAATTCAACCCTGGCATAAATGGATGCAATTCTAAATTTGGTCCAGAGTGGGTTAAGTGACTTGTCTAAGCCCACACAGAATTAGAGTCTGGGAGCTGGTGGTACCTAGTTTAATGTTAAATCTAGTAGACAGCACAGTCTCTTCTGTGTAGTGAAAGGGTAAGTCTTGTGGACAGTGCTCAGTGGGTACAGAATGGGGTAACTGTAACTGCAGGAAATCAAGAAGAAAAACACATGGAAATTTTTAAAGCAAGCCTTCCCTCCTGCCTCTCCTGATATCCTCTCTGTCCTGGTATGCTCCAGAGTGAAATAAAAGAGATGGTGGCACATCAAACTGATGCACGCTGGCTCCATTCCAGCAACTCATGTTCATGGCATGCACTGCTGAGCATCTTGCAAAATGTGTTCCTGTGCATACGTGCTGAAGCCCAGTGGCTGACTTCCTAAAGTGTGGTGCATATTAGAGAGCAGGATCAAACCCTTAGAGCAGCCGCAGTAGCTCTATTTGGGAAATGGGACAAAAGGATCCTTTAAAATGGCCATTACAAATAGAAAACAGTTATAGAAATCTCAGACAGATGGCTGCCTTCAGGAATGCTCTATTAAGGAAAAATTCTAGATCATGAAGAGTGAATGCGTTAGAAAGCAAAAGTAACAACATTGCAAACCTGAGGTGTTGAGCATCTGCCATTCTTACTGACTTCAGTGAGTGCTGGAGCAGGGCCTTAATGTGGTACAGATTATAGATGGGCCAACTGTCCAGAATTTTAGGCTTTGCAAGCCTCTCAGACTGTTTCTTGGTTCAGAAAAATCATCTGAATCTGTGACATTCCATCTAAATTAAACACATGCCAGAAAAAAAAAAGTAAAGGGGAGTCTGTGTTCTCAGGGACAGAAGAACCCCTACAAGCAGTGCACCAGTGGGTGTTTTGTGGGTGTTATTTTTTAATCAAATTGTATTAATCTCTGTCTCCCATTTCAGCCTTTTTTTGTAGTCTAATGCTTGTTTTTCCTTTTCCCCCCACACCCTGCTCCCTTTTTCATAGTCTCTCAGAAGGGGTAGGTGAATCCAATAGCAGTTGGGTATGAGTCAGACATTAAAACCTATAGTGTCCGAGTAGGTTCAAAGTTGGGCAAAATGAGTTTATTCATGCCAAGTGCATTTTATTTAGGCCTACACTGCTGGTCATGACCAGTGATTGTCAATGTAATGTAACAGGCAGCATGATCTTCTAGTGGACTTTGTGCCCAGCCATGACATTCAGGAACTCCTGAATTTGAATCATGGCTCTGATCTGAGTCACTGTGTAGCTTTAGGCAAGTCACTTAGGCTTAATATTTCAAGTGTTCACTAATTTGGGTGTGTCTATTGTAAGAGGACCGCCTGGAGAGAGAGTGATGTCTCAAGTTTAAACTGAAACACTCCGTATTAGTGGACACTTGAAAATGTAAGCCTTCCTTAGTCTGTATCTCAGCTTCCCCATCTATAAAATCGAGTTTACAATACTTATATAGCTACTTCACAGGAGCATTGTGAGGATTGTTTAATATTAGTGTCGGTACATGCTGTAATTACTAAGGGGTGGCATTATATGTATGATTTGATTCATCACTTCCTGAATCTGAACGTTGGCTTTCTTCCAGTCTTGGACCCAATTTTATTTATTTATTTATTTCTGTTGTTCTTGTGTTCTAGGTTACCTGGAGTCGGAGAAGGAGGTTGGGCACTTAGTAAGATAGATAATTGTGGTACTTTTGCTTGCAGAGCAAAAATTAATTCATCACTTTCCCTCCATCTCCAGTTCTCTCTTTTACCTGATGTTTTAGAGCCTCTCAATACAGAGACTAGTACATTACTACTGCCTATCCTTAGGCAGTAGTAAGTGCTGTAAATTTTGGGAGCTATATATTTCTCTTGGGTCACGAACCTTCATTATTATGATAATGATAAAATCTTGATTTCTTTCTTGCTGATGTTTGGTCTTTCCTGTATGATTCTCAGTGATTTGTGAGAAACAGTATCTTGGAAAGTTTGGAAGTAGAGATGGGGGAGAGACAGATTGACTGGGCCAGGAGACTGGGAACAGGGAGATTGGGAGGGGAAGAATTGGGAGCCTGGGGGGAGAGGAGGAAGACAGATTAAGAGCCTAGGGTTGTGGGAGGGTTCTGGGAGCCAGGGGGAGACAGTCTGGGGCTGGCTAGACAAGGACACTGGGAATTGGGGGAAGACAGATCAAATGAGCCTAGGGTGGGGGGGAATATGGGACGACTGGGCAAGAAGACTGGGAGCCTGTTGGGAAAATGACAGATCAGATGTGGAGACTGACTCAAGGGGGAAACTAAGACTGGCAGGGCCATGAGACTAGGACTGGGATGAAGACTAGGACTGGGTAGGCAAGGAGAATGGGATGAGGAGGCAGGGGTGGGGAAGATAGGACTGGTTGAAGGGAATGGGTCAGAAGGGGTCATACTTGGAGACAATAGTCAGAGGAGACTGCCCACTAGAGAACTCCCCTCCAAAGCCTGGAACAGAACCCAAGATTCCTGAGTCTCCTCATTCTTCTGTCAGCAAATATCTGTGAAACCCACTGGCAAAGGATACTTCTTATCCCCCTCTAGTAGGTGGTCCACAGAGAGGGTGACAACTGTTAGAAGAACTGGCAGAGGTCTGTGCTGTGGATCTAAAGGACACCCTGCTGACAGCTATGTGGGAGTCACTATGATTCCACATGATGGAATTTCTGTTTATTCAGTTTTCTCCTTTAAAAAACCTTGGAAATTGCACACTAAAAAGTATGTTTCAAAAAATGAGATGATAATAATATAATAATAATAATAATATATGGAGATATACCTATCTCATAGAACTGGAAGGGACCTTGAAAGGTCATCGAGTCCAGTCCCCTGCCTTCACTAGCAGGACCAATTTTTTGCCCCAGATCCCTAAGTGGCCCCCTCAATGATTGAGCTCACAACCCTGGGTTTAGCGGGCCAATGCTCAAACCACTGAGCTATGCTCCCCCCCCCCCCCATCACATACTATTTTTCCATAGGACCCTTGCCTCATTCACAGGAAGAACCTGCTCTGACATTGTGTAGTAAAGGAATATGTCCGTAGGACTGCTGCTTCATTTGTTGCAGAAGTTGGAAGGTGTGTAGTACATGATGCAGGGGATTATGGGAATAGAAACGTGGTCTCATGGAGGCAGTTGAATGCTTCTCTGGAGAATTGGATTCTATACGCTCCTCTTCCATTGGGAGTTAAGCACCTAAATGTCTTTGAGGATCTGGATCTAGGTTACTCAGATTGAGAACCCAGCGTTAGTGGATACTTTTGACCTTACTCTCTCTGTGCCTCAGCTCCCCATCTGTAAAATAGCACCCCCTCACCTTACAGGGGAGTTGTGAAGATAATTAATTAGTATGAAGCACTTAGATACTACAGTGATGAGCACCATAGAAAAGACCATGAGGAAATCCATAATTCTGTGTACAGAGCCAAGTTTGAATAGTGTGTAGTAAATAAGTCCTAGTGCGACACACTGAACAATGAGGATAAAAAAAAAAAATACTGATAGCTGCTGCTCGTTGAGTGAGCACTGTGGATCCTGTGCTCTGAATGAGGCAGGGGTCCGGTGGAAAAAATAGTATGTGATCATGTAATTAAAGACTGTCAGAATGTATGAGCACAAGGGGGTCAGAGTAAAATCTGACATTTCCTAACTTTTCAGTGCTTGACTTTGCAACTTTAATAATGTTCTTTTGACATAGTTTGTGTGTATAATCATTACACTTCATTATGTCACTGTACCTAATACATACAAAGGCGAACTTTTATTTGCGTGTGTAAGTAAATTAACATAAATGTTTCTTGCAGTAATTGCATGGAAAACACTAAAATACAAAGTCTCCAATCGTTTTCCATCTTGAACAGACATTGCATTTTCTTCCATGCCAGTGTTTCTGCTGTTCTTGAAACCCCCTCAAAGAGACTTTCTTTGTGTCTGATTTGAGGTGTTGGCACTTGTCCAGCCACTGTCACCAGCTTCCACATTATCTCTGAGCTATGAGAAGGTCTTTTGGAAGTTTTAATGAGATGCCTCTGTGCAGGCTTTTCTTCGGACCTCAACAGAGCTTTTGTTTCTGAGATGTGGCAGCTCTTTTTCTGCTGATTGCTAAAAGTTTGGAATCCAAATTGTTTGCCTGTGTTAATAACAAGATGTAAATGATAATTGAATTCAGAATTCATAGCTACAATAATGGAGAATTATAAAAGGCCTTTGAAATCACTGACAAGTGAAGCAGAATGATTTTTAAAAATATGACAGTGGAGCAATTGCAAAGCCATGTACCTGATCTACCCATTAGAAGCTTGTGCCTTTTTGAACTAAAACTTTTTTCAGAATGAAAAACATGAGAGATGATGGATGAAACAAAAACTGGATTCTTATCATTTGCTTGCACACTGAAAGGAAAACTCATAGATTGTTATAATACCCTGATTACATAAATACTTACCAAATAAGAATAGAAACATATGAAAAAAGGAATTTTCAAAACATTTCCTAGAAATGACTGTCACATTATCTGTATTTGTGAGTGATGTGATGGTTCTTTCAGTGTAAGATGCCATTTTCATGCTTCCCAGCAAGAGTACCACTGATTATATGGAGTAGGACTCACAGGCACTGATGCTGCACCATTAAAGCCAATGGGAGCTTTGCCATTGATTTCAATTAATGTAGTCTGAATCCCACAGAAACAGAAGTTACTTGTATGTAGAGAAAGAAGATAAGGGAATTATCAAATGGTGGTCTTTGAGTGTTTTGAAGAAGGTTTGGGGCACTCAGACAAGGGTAATTTTCAAAGAATGGACAGAGCTTGTTCTTTGAATATCTGTTCTCAGTAGTGCTGGATGGCTTCAGGGCTAACCCTACACCTCTGTAGAATCTGTGCCTCTGTGGGAAGTCCTCCAATCCTCATGTAAGTGAGACATGGGAGGAAAAAACTTACGTTGGATAGTCCATCCCCTGGACACAACAGGATTTTCGCCTTCTGAATACTTTGTGCTTTTGTGCTGTTTAATTTGAAATGACTCAAACAATGGAGCTTTACAATTAATAAACCATAAGGACAAATTCATTACTCAGATTTGGCTGTAACTCTTGCTTTACTACACACAACACACATTTTGGCCCCAGTTCTGCAGCCCTTACTCATATGAGTATTCCTATGGGACTATTTATATTAGTAAGGGCTGTTGGACTGGGTCTTTAAACAATACTTCCTGCCATTCAGGGCTGTGGTATGAGAGAACTGACTGACACAAAATATTCTCTCCAGCTGAAAAAGATGACAAAGCATCACAACAAAAGATCAGTTATCTCTTAGCAGGTCCTGCAACAAAGGAGGCTATTGAAATTAAAGTACACTATTGAAAAAGATTTAGTAAGTTTTTGCAGTGTTGTAGCCATGTTGGTCCCAGGATATGAGAGAGACAGAGTAGGCGAGGTAAGCTCAAAAGCTTGTTCAGTTGGTCCCATAAAATGTGCGCTTTACAACAGGGTTCCACTGAATTTCATTTTAAAACATATTATAAATGTACAGTTGTCTATAGAAAAATCCATCCAGAGAACATACCCCTGAATTTTACCAGATGTTGAGGGCTGGTTTTCTGAGTTATAGCATAACCATAAATCTTTCAAATCCTAAACAGGCAGAACTGAGATTTGGCCAGGGGTCATTAGCATTTAAAAAAAATAATCTTTCATCATAATTTAAACCAAGCCTCTGACTTTAGTGACATTTTTGGAGAAGAGGAATGGTAACAAACTTGTTTTAGGGCTTCAGTTACATAGCTGTCAACATTTCAAATAGATACTAGACAGATCTGTCAAGTCTCTTACTGTAGTTAGAGGGAGACTCCCTTATTTGGAATTGATCACAAAGCATTTTTCAGTCTTTCCCTCTTGCAATGAAGGATTTTGCATTGTCTTCTGGATGAGACATGAAACAGATGTTGTGTGCTCTCTTATAGTTAATGAAGAGCTTGTGGCACTTTTGAAAAAGATGCGTTAGACTTTCCTGTGAGGGGAGCTAGAGGAAAAAAACCAAACCATATAATCATCTGTTCCTAATTCCCCATGTAATTTCTCTCAACTGCAATCGTCTTCACTTCCTGTCCTAAATCCTGGCTATTTGCTGCTAAACAGCAGCTGTGATCCAGCCCAGGGGTGGCCGCATTTCAGTGTTTGGTAAGGTGATCGCTACACAGCCCTGACCTACCTCTCCAGAGAGCTGCAATGCTCCATCAGTTACTATTTGGCAAGTGCGGGATGAGCCGCAGACACAGGTGAAGCGTTGAGATGTTAACACCCCCCCAACACACAGACACAGGGTCTAGGGTGACTAGACAGCAAGTGTGAAAAATCGGGACGGGGGTGGGGGGGGTAATAGGAACCTATATAAGAAAATGACCCAAATATCGGGACTGTCCCTATAAAATCAGGACGTTTGGTCAGCCTAGCAGGGTCTCGCTCTGGGCAGAGCCTGGAGCAGTGGCTCTGTAACCAGAAAACCCCACTAAGGAGAGGGGGGGCTGGCTGGCGAGGGTGGCAGTTTGCAGTCCCGGGGCCAAGTGCCCCAGAGGGGGAAACGCAGCGTGCACGGGGGGCTCGTGCACCGCCGGACCCGGGAGGGGGGAAGCTTGAGGCGCTGCGGCGCGTGCCGCTCGCCGCCCCGCCGCGGGAGGTTCCTGGGCTCAGCGGCGACGCCGCTGCTGGGGGCGGGGCCGGGAGCGGTACTTTGTCTCGGCGGGGCCCGGCGCATGCGCTGCCCGCTGGCGGGGCGGGGCCTGGAGCCGGGCCGGGCGCAGCGGGGCCTGGCGCTCGCGCNGTGATCCGCAGATACAGGTGAAGCGTTGAGATGTTAACACCCCCCCAACACACAGACACAGGGTCTAGGGTGACTAGACAGCAAGTGTGAAAAATCGGGACGGGGGTGGGGGGGTAATAGGAACCTATATAAGAAAAAGACCCAAAAATCGGGACTATCCCTATAAAATCAGGACATTCGGTCACCCTAGCAGGGTCTCGCTCTGGGCAGAGCCTGGAGCAGTGGCTTTAACCAGAAAACCCCACTAAGGAGAGGGGGGCTGGCGAGGGCGGCAGTTTGCAGTCCCGGGGCCAAGTGCCCCAGAGGGGGAAACGCAGCGTGCACGGGGGGCTCGTGCACCGCCGGACCCGGGAGGGGGGACGCTTGAGGCGCTGCGGCGCGTGCCGCTCGCCGCCCCCCGCGGGGGAGGTTCCTGGGCTCAGCGGCGACGCCGCTGCTGGGGGCGGGGCCGGGAGCGGTACTTTGTCTCGGCGGGGCCCGGCGCATGCGCTGCCCGCTGGCGGGGCGGGGCCTGGAGCCGGGGCCGGGCGCAGCGGGGCCTGGCGCTCGCGCGGTCGGTCTGGGCGCCCGGAGCCGCGCGGGGAGGATGGTGCCGGCGGGAGACGCTTTGCCGCCGCCGCTGAGCGAGCGCAGGCCGGGCACCGAGCCGCGGCTCTGACCGAGACCCGCCGCCCGCCCGCGGAGGAGGAAACCTCGTCGGCCCAGGTAACTGGCCGCCCCCTGAGCCCCTCTCCCCAAATCCCCCCCGAGGGGGGCCCTTCCCGCCCCCAACTCCCTGCGAGGGGCCCCCTGAGCCCCCCACCTCCTCCCAAATCCCCCC